>SDVV010000065.1:0-44467 GCA_016164225.1 Gammarus roeselii | reverse complement strand
ATAGAAAGACTACTATCAGTGGTTTCATGAAAAGTGTTAAGATAACAGCGACTCCTGGCCATACCTAACACATAAAGCATAACAAGTGCGTCGGGTGCTGAAAAGGCTACTAACAATGGTACCAGAAAATGTGTTAGGATAACTGCGTCTTTTGACTATAACTGACACATAAAGGCACACTAGCACGACGGGTGCTGAAAAGAATACTCCCAATGGGAACATGAAAAGTGTGCAGATAACAGCTATTTATGGCCCTAACTGACATATAAAACCACAGGAGTGCGGTGAGGGCTGTAAACACTACAAACAAGTGTAACTGGAAAGATGTCCAGATAACTGAAACTTATAAGCACAAAAGTGCGGTAGGTGCTGGGAATACAACTTTAAAAAATGTAAAACAAAAAGTGTTAACATAAAAGCGATTTTGACCAAAACTGTCACTTGAAAGCACAAGTGCGGCGGGTGTTGGAAAGACTTCTTACACTGGTAACAAGAAGTGTTAAGATAACAGCGACTTATGGTCAAAAGTGACACCTAAATCAACACAAATGCGACAGGTGCTAGAAAGACTATTAACAATAGTAACATGAACATTTTTAGGGTAACAGCGACTTATGACCAAAAACTGGCGTTCAAAACACACATTGGCTGCGGGAGCTGGAAAGACTACTTACAATGGTAACAAGACAAGTTTGCAGATAACCGACACTTGTAGCCATAACGGACACCTAAAGCCATACAAGTGCGGTGGGTGCTGTAAGCACTACTTACAATGGTAACCTGATAAGTGTTCATATAACAGCGACTTTTGGTCAAAATTGAGCACTTGAAGCAACACACGTGCGATGGGTGCGAGAAATACTACTCACAATGGTAACATGAAGAGATTTAAAAAAAACAGTGACCTATGGTCATAACTGACATGTAAAACCATACAAGTACGCCGGCTGCTATAAACACTACTAACAATGGTAACACGAAAAGTGTTCAGATAAAAGTGACTTTTGGCCAAAACTAACACTTAAAACAATACAAGTGCGACGGGTGATAGAAAGGCTACTACCAATGGTATCATGAAAAGTATTAAGATAACAGCAACTTTTACCCATAACTGCCTTCTAACCATACAAGTGCGACGGGGGCTATAAACACTACTAACAATGGCAACACGAAATGTGTTCAGATAACAGCGAATTTTTGGTCAAATCCAACACGTAAAGCAACACAAGTGCGACAGTTGCTTGATAGACTAGTAACAAAGGTAACATGAAAAGTTTTAGGATATCAACAATTTTTGACCATAACTGATATTCGAAATAATAGGAGTGCGGCGTGTGCTATAAACACTAGTAACAATGGTTACATGAAAAGTGTTCAAATAACAGCGACATTCAGATATAACTGACATTTGAATCAAAACAAGTGCGACGGGTGAGCGAAAGACTACTAATTCTGGTAATATGAGAAGTGTTAAGATAGCAGCGACTTTTGCCATAACTAACGTTTAAAACTATACAGGTGCGGCGGCTGCTATACGCACTACTAACAATAGTAACAGGAAAAGTGTTCAGATAACAGCGACATTTGGCCAAAACTGACACTTAAATCGACACAAATGCGACGGATGCTGGAAAGACTTATTCTAATGGTAACACATTTTTCAAAGATATCAGCGACTTTTGGTCCAACTCACACTTAGGTCAACACAAGTGCGACGGGTGCTAACAAGACTACTAACAATGGGCACATGAAAAGTGTCATAGTAGCAGCGACTTTTGGCCAAAACTGACGCTTAAAAGCACATAGATGAGTCGGATGCTGGAGAGATTACTTTAAAACGCGTCGGATGCTGGAGAGATTCGTGTAGTCTCTCCAGATGCGTCGGATGCCGGAGGGACTACATTAAAATTGTGCAGGAAACAGCTACTCTTGGCTTGAACGAATACCTTAAACCATACAAGTGCGGCGGGTGCTAGGAACACTATTAACAATGGTTACGTGATAAGTGTTCAGATAACAGCGACTTTTGGCCATAACTGACACTTGAAGCAACACTAGTGCGACGGCTGCTAGAAAGACTACTAAGAATGGTAACATGAAAAGTATCAAGATAACAGTGACTTTTGGCCATTACAGCCATTTAAAACCATACAGGTGCGGCGGGTGCTATAACAACTATCAACAATGGTAACATGAAATGTGTCCAGATAAAAGCGAGATTTGGCTACAACGAACACTTAAAGCAAAACTAGTGCTACGGGTGCTAGAAAGACTTTTGACTGGTAACAGGAAAAGTGTTAAGATAACAGCGACTTTTGACCATAATTTACATTGAGAGGCACATAAGTGCGGCGTGTGCTGGTAAGACTACTTACAATGGGAAGATGAAAAGGGTGCAGATAACAGCTACTTATGGCTATAACTGACACCCAAACATAAAGGAGTGCGATGAGGACTATCAACACAACTAACAACGGTAACATGAAAAGTGTCCAGGTAACAGCGACTTCGGCCAAAACTGACACTTAAAAGCCCACAAGTGCGATGGTTGCTGGGAAGACAACCTACAATGTTGACATGAAAAGGGTGCAGATAACAGCTATTTCCGACCATAACTGACACTTAAATCTACCCAAGTGCGGCAGGTCCTATAAACACTACTAACAAACGTAATCAGATAACAGCGACTTTTGATCATAACTGACACCTTAATCAATACAAGTGCGACATGTGCTAGAACGACTACTAACAATGGTAATATGAAAAGTGTTGAGATAACATCGATTTTAGGCCAAAATTGACGCTTAAAAAACAAACAGATTCGGTGGATGCTGGTGAAACTACATTAAATTGTAACATAAAAATTGTGCATACAGCAGCTACTTTTGGACATACCGAATACTTCAGGCCATACAATTCCGGCAGATGCTATAAACACTACTTGCTATGGTTATATGATATATGCTTAGATTACAGTGACTTTGGGACAGAAGTGACAGTTAGAGCAACACGAATGCGACGGGTGTTTGAAAGACTACTAACAATGTTATCATGAAAAGTGTTAACATAACAGCCACTTTTGACTAAAACTGACATTTAAAACCGTACAAGTGCGCCGGCTGCTAAGAACACTTCTAGCAATGATAACATGAAAATTGTTCAGATAACAGCGACATTTGACTAAAACTGACACTTAAATTAACACAAGTGCAACGGATGCTAGCAAGACTACTAACAATGGTAACCTGAAAGGTGTTATGGTAACAGCGACTTTTGGCCAGACCTGACGTCTACAAGCAAACAGATGCTTCGGATACTGGAGAGACTACTTTCAATGGTTACATGAAAAGTGTGCAGATAACAGCTACTTTTGGTCATAACGGACACTCAAAACCATACAAATACGGCGGGTGCTGTTAAAACCCCTAACAATTGTAACATGAAAAGAGTTCAGACAACAGCGACTTTTAGCCAAACAGACCCTTAAATTAACACAAGTGCGACGGGCGCTAGAAAGACTACTAACAGTGGTAACATGAAAAGCGCGTCTGTGCTATGAAAACAACACCCAAAAGTAACATGAAAAGTGTTCAGATAACAGTGACATTATGCTATAGCAGACTCTTAAAGCAAAACAAGTGCACCGGGTGCTAGAAATACTACTATCAAGGTAAGAGGAAAAGTGTTAAGATAACGCGACTTTTGACCATAACTGACCCTCAAAAGCACACAAGTGCGGCGGGTGCTGGAAAGACCACTCAAAATGGGAAGATGAAGAGTGTGCAGATAACCGCTGTTTGTGGCCATAACAGACACTTAAAACCACTGGAGTCCAGTGAGGGCCCTAAACACGGTAACATCAAAAGTATTCAGAAAAAAGCGACTTCTGGTCATAACTAACACTCAATGGCACACAAGTGCGGCGGGAGCTGCAAAGACTTTTTAAATTGCGAAGATGCAATGTCTTCAGATAACAGCTACTTTTGGCCATAACTGACACTTAAAACCACAGACGTGCGGTGGGGCCCTAAACACTATCTACAACGGTAACATGAAAAGTGGTCTGATAACAGCGACTTTGATCATAACTGACACTTGAAACCACATAAGTGCGGCGGATGCTATAAACACTTCTAACAATGGTGAGATGAAAAATGATCAGATAACAGTGACTTTTTACCATAATGGACACCGTAATCAACACAAGTGCCACGGGTGCTGCAAAAACTATTATCAATGGCAATATGAAAAGTGTTCTGATAACAACGACGTTTGGTCAAAACTGACACTTAAAAGCACAAGTTCGGCGGGTGCTGGTAAGACTACTGACAATGGTAACAATAAAAGTTGGCATATAACAGCCACTTTTGACCTTAACGGACACCCAAAGCCATACAAGTGCGGTGGGCTCTATAAACACAACCAACAATGGTAACATGAAAATGCTTAAATAACAGCGACTTTTGACCAAAACAGACACTCAAAACAACGCAAAGGCGACGGTTGCTAGAAAGACTAACAATGGTAGAAGGAAAAGTGTTAAGATAACTGCGACTTTTTGCTTCAACTGACACTTAAAGGCAAGCAAGTGCGGCGGGTGCTGGAAAGAATACTAACAATGGTAAAATGAAAAGTGTGCAGATAACAACATCTTTTGGCCATAACTGACACTTCAAACCCCACGAGTACGGTGAGTGTTATAAACACTCCTAACAATGGTAAATGAAAAATGTTCAAATAACGGCGACTTCTGTCCATAACTGACACTTTTTTTCAATGCAACTGCACTTTGTGCTGAAAAGACTATCAACAACGGTACCATGCAAAGAATCCAGATAACAGCGACTTTAGACCATGGCTGACACCTAAAAGCACACATGTGCGGTGGGTGCTGGAAAGACAACCTACAATGGTAACATTAAAAGTTTGCAGATAACAGCTTATTTTGGCGATAACGGAGACCAAAAACCATACAAGTGCGGCAGGTGCTATGAACACCACTTACACTGTCAACATGAAACGTGTTCAGATAACAGCGATATTTGCCTTTAATTGACACTTGATTAAACACATGTGCGACGGGTGTTAGAAAGACAACTGAGAATTGTAACAAAAGTGTTAAGGTAACAGCGAGTTCTGACCATAACTGAAGCTTATAAGCACACAAGTGCGCCGGAAGCTGGAATGACTACTTTCAATGGTAACAAATAATGTTTAGATAATAGCGACTTCTGGCCAAAACTCACATTTAGGTCAACACAAGTGCGACGGGTGCTAGCAAGACTACTAACAATGAGCTACATGAAAAGTGTTATGGTTACAGTGACTTTTGACCAGAACTGACGCCTAAAAGCACACAGATGCGACGGATGCTGGAGAGACTACTTTAAAATGTAACATTAAAATTGTGCAGATATCAGCTACTTCTAACAATTACGGATACATTAAACCATACAAGTGCGGCGGGTGCTTCAAACACTACAACCAATAGTTACGTGATAAGTGTTCAGATACCAGCGACTTTTGGTCTAAACTGCCACTCAAAGCAACACAAGTGCGACGGGTGCTAGAAAGAATACTAAGAATGGTAACACGAAAAGTGTTAAGATAACAGCGCCTCTTTGTTATAACAGACATTCAAAACCATACAAGTGCGGCGCGTGCTATGAACGCTACTAACAATGGTAACATGATATGAGTTCAGCTAACAGCGACATTTGCCTATAACTGACTCATGAACAAAACAAGTGCGACAGGTGCAAGAAAGACTTCTAGCATTGGTAGCAGGAAAAGTGTTGAGATAACAGCTATTTCTGGTCATAACTGACACTTAAAAGGCACACATGTACATTGGGTGCTGGGGAGACTAATAACAATGGGAACATGAAAAGTGTGCAGATAACAGCTACTTTTGACCAAACTGACACCTTAATGCGACGGGTGCCAGAGAGACAACTAACAATAGTAACATAAAAAGTGTTATGATAACAGCGACTTTTGGCTGAAACTGACATTTAAAACCTACAAGTGCGTCGCTTCTATAAAAACAACACCCATTGGTAACAAGAAAATTGTTCAGATAACAGCTACATATGACTATAAATGACATCTGAAGCAAAACAAGTGCGAAGGATGCTAGAAACACTACTGCCAAGGTAAGATGAAAAAATGTACAGATAACGCGACTTCTGGATATAACTGACACTCGAAAGCAAACAAGTGCGACGGTTGCAAGAAAGACGACTAACAATGGTAATATGAAAAGTGATGAGGTAACCGCGACTTTTAACCAAAATTGACGCTCAAAAGCACACAAGTGCGGCGGATGTTGGAAAGACTACTTGTAATGGTAACATGAAAAGTGTCCAGATAACAGTTACTTTTACTCATAACGGACACTTAAAACCATACAAATGCGACAGGTGCTAATAACCTTGCACACAATTGTAACATGAAAAGTTTCTCATAACAGCGACTTATAGCCATAACTGACACCTAAAGCAACACAAGTGCAACAGTTGCTAGTAAGACTACTAACAATGTTATTATGAAAAGTGTTAAGATAACGTGACTTTTAGCCATAACTGACACTCAAAGGCACACGAGTGCGGCGGGTGCTGGAAAGACTACTTAAAATGGGAATATGTTATGTGTGCGGATAACAGCTACTTTTGGCCTTAACTGACACTTAAGCCCACAGGAGTGCGGTGAGGGCCCTAAACACTATTAACAACGGTAAAAGGGGAAGTTTTATATCAGCTACTTTTGTTCAAATAACAGCGATTTTGGTCAGACCTGACACAGAGAGCAGACAAGTGTATTAGGTGCTGGGTAGACAACTTGCAATGGTAACACGAAAAGTGTGCAGAAAACAGTTATTTTGAGCCATAACTGACACTTAAAACTACACAATTGCGGCGGGTGCTATAAACACTACTAATAATGGTAACATGAGAAGTAATCAGATAACAGCGATTTTTGACCCGAACTGGCACCTTAATCAACGCAAGTTCGACAGGTGCTAGATATCAAGATACCAGCGACTTTTGGTCAAAACTAACTCGCAAAGCAACACAAGTGCGACAGATGATAGAAAGACTACTATTTATGGTATTATGAAAAGTGTTAAGATGAGTGCAACATTTAGCTATAACTGACATTTAAAACCGGACAGGTGCACCGGGTGCTATAAACACTATACTTACAATGATAACTAGAAAAGTGTCCAGATAACAGTGACTCATGGTCGGAACTAACAATTAAAGCAAAACAAGTGCTACGCGTTCTAGAAAGGCTACTAACACTGGTAACAGGAAAAATGTTGAGATAACAGCGACTTTCGTCCATACTGACACATAAAGGCACACAAGTGCGGCGGTTGCTTGAAAAAATACCTACACTGGTAACATAAATGTGTGCACATAACAGCTATTATTGGCCATAACTGACTCAAAAAAACACAGGAGTGCTGTGAGGACTGTAAACACTACAAACAACGGTAACAGGAAATTTTTTCAGATAACAGCGACTTATGCCATACCTGACACATAAAACAACTCAGGTGCAGTGGGTGCAGGGAAGACAACTTGCAATGGTAACACGAAGAGTGTTACGATAACAGCGGTTTTGACCAAAACTGACACTTAAAAGCACAAGTGCTACGGGTGCTTGCAAAACAGTGAATTTGAACATAGCTGAAACATAAAAGCAAACAAGTGCGGTGAGTGCTGGTAAGACCACAAACAATGTTAACATGAAAAGTGTGCAGCTAACAATTATTTTTTAATCATAACAGACACTTAAAACCACACAAGCGCGGCGGGTGCTATAAACACTACGAACAATGATAAAATGAAAAGTGTTCAGATAACTACGACTTTTGGCCAAAACTGAGCATATAAAGCAACCCAAGTGCGACGGGTGCTAGAAATGCTTCTAACAACGGAAACAGGAAAAAAAATAAGATGATAGCGACTTATGGGCATAACTGACATTCAAGACTATACATGTACGCCAGCTGAAATAAACACTACTAACAATGGTAAATTGTAAAGGGTTTAGATAACAGCTGCTTATGATCATAACTGACCTTTAAAGCATACAAGTGCGCCGGGTGCTATAAACACTACTAACAATGGCAACATGAAAATAGTTCAGATAACAGCGAACTTTTGTCTGAAACTAACACGTAAAGCATCACTAGTGCGACGGTTCTTGAAAGACTACTAACAATGGTAACAATAAAAGTGTTAGGATAACAGCAACCTATAACCATAACTGACATTTTGAAACCATACAACTAACAATAGTTACATGAGAAGTGTTCAGATAACAGCGACATTTAACTATAATTTACACTTAAAGCAAAACAAGTACGACGGGGGATAGAGAGACTACTAACTCTGGTAACATGAAAAGTGTTATGCAAGCAGTGACTTTTGGCTATAACTGACGGTAAAAACTTTACAAGTGCGGCCTGTGCTGTAAACACTACTAACAATGGTAACAGGAAAAGTGTTCAGATAACAGCGACATTTGACCAAAACTGACACTTAAAGCTACACAAGTACGATGGGTGCTAGCTAAAAAACGAACTTGCCCATAACTGACATATTAAAGCACACAAGTGCGGTGGGTGCTGGTGATACCACAAACAATGGTAACATGAAAAGTGTGCAGATAACAGCTATTTTTGACCAATACCGACACTTAAAACCACACAAGTGCGGTGGGTGCTATGAACACTACTAACAATGGTTACATAAAAAATAATCAGATAACAGCGACTGTTGACCAAAGCTGACACCTTAATCAACACAAGTGCGATGAGTGATAGAAAGACTACTAACAATGATAACATGAAAAATATTAGGATAAAGGCGACCTCTGGCTATGACTGACACTTAAAAGCACAAGTGCGGCGGGTGCTAGAAAAACTACTTACAATGGTAACACAAAACGTGTTAAGATAACAGCGACTTTTGGCCAAATCTGACGCCTAAATTATCACGTGTGCGACTTGTGCTTGCAAGACTACTAACAAAAGTAACAGGAAAAGTGTGAGGATAACAGCGACTTTTAGTCATAAATGACACTTGAAGGCGCACAACTGCTGTGGGTGCTAAAAAGACAACTTACAATGGTAACAAGAAAAGTTTGCAAATACTAGCTTTTTATGGCCATAAAGGACACCTAAAGCAACACAAGTGCGATAAGTGATAGAAAGACTACTATCAATGGTATCATTAGAAATGTTCAGACAACAGCGACTTATGCCATAAATGACACTTAAAAGCACACAATTGCATTGGGTGCTGGGAAGGCAACTTACAATGGTTACCCAAAAATAGTGCAGAAAAACAGTTATTTTTTGACCATAACTCACTTAAAATCACACAAGTGCGGCGGGTGCTATAACACTACTAATAATGATAACATAAAAGTAATCAGATAACAGCGACTTTTGACCCGAACTGACATTTTATCTAACACAAGTGCGGCGGGTGCTAGAAAGACTACTAACAATGGAAACTTGAGAAGTATTAACATACCAGCGACTCCGGTATAAACTGACACTTAAAGCAACACAAGTGCAACGGGTAATAGAAAGACTACTATCAGTGGTTTCATGAAAAGTGTTAAGATAACAGCGACTCCTGGCCATACCTAACACATAAAGCATAACAAGTGCGTCGGGTGCTGAAAAGGCTACTAACAATGGTACCAGAAAATGTGTTAGGATAACTGCGTCTTTTGACTATAACTGACACATAAAGGCACACTAGCACGACGGGTGCTGGAAAGAATACTCCCAATGGGAACATGAAAAGTGTGCAGATAACAGCTATTTATGGCCCTAACTGACATATAAAACCACAGGAGTGCGGTGAGGGCTGTAAACACTACAAACAAGTGTAACTGGAAAGATGTCCAGATAACTGAAACTTATAAGCACACAAGTGCGGTGGGTGCTGGGAATACAACTTAAAAAAAGATAAAACAAAAAGTGTTAACATAAAAGCGATTTTGACCAAAACTGTCACTTGAAAGCACAAGTGCGGCGGGTGCTGGAAAGACTTCTTACACTGGTAACAAAAAGTGTGGATATAACAGCGACTTATGGTCAAAAGTGACACCTAAATCAACACAAATGCGACGGGTGCTAGAAAGACTATTAACAATAGTAACATGAACATTTTTAGGGTAACAGCGACTTATGACCAAAACTGGCGTTCAAAACACACATTGGCTGCGGGAGCTGGAAAGACTACTTACAATGGTAACAAGACAAGTTTGCAGATAACCGACACTTTTAGCCATAACGGACACCTAAAGCCATACAAGTGCGGTGGGTGCTGTAAGCACTACTTACAATGGTAACCTGATAAGTGTTCATATAACAGCGACTTTTGGTCAAAATTGAGCACTTGAAGCAACACACGTGCGATGGGTGTTAGAAATACTACTGACAATGGTAACATGAAAAAGGTAAGAAAACAGCGACAACAACACAAGTGCGACGGGAGATAGAAAGGCTACTACCAATGGTATCAGGAAAAGTGTTAAGATAACAGCAACTTTTGCCTATAACTGACATTCAAAACCATACAAGTGCGACGGGGGCTTTAAACACTACTAACAATGGCAACACGAAAAGTGTTCTGATAACAGCGAATTTTTGGTCAAAACCAGCACGTAAAGCAACACCAGTGCGACGGGTGCTTGAAAAACTAGTAACAATGGTAACATGAAAAGTGTTAGGATAACAGCAATTTTTGACCATAACTGACATTCAAAATCATAGAAGTGCGGCATGTGCTATAAACACTACTAACAATGGTTACATGAAAAGTGTTCAGAAAACAGCGACATTTAGCTATAACTGACATTTAAATCAAAACAAGTGCGACGGGTGAGGGAAAGACTACTAATTCTGGTAACATGAGAAGTGTTAAGATTGCAGCGACTTTTCGCCATAACGCTTAAAAGCACATAGATGAGTCGAATGCTGGAGAGACTACTTCAAAATGCGTCGGATGCTGGAGAGATGCGTGTAGTCTCTCCAGATGCGTCGGATGCTGGAGGGACTACATTAAAATTGTGCAGTGATAAGTGTTCAGATAACAGAGACTTTTAGCCATAACTGACACTTGAAGCAACACAAGTGCGACGGCTGCTAGCAAGACTACTAAGAATGGTAACATGAAAAGTATTAAGATAACAGTGACTTTTGGCCATTACAGCCTTTTAAAACCATACAGATGCGGCGGGTGCTATATAAACTATCAACAATGGTAACATGAAATGTGTCCAGATAACAGCGAGATTTTGCTACAAAGAACACTTGAAGCAAAACAAGTGCTACGGGTGCTAGAAAGACTTTTGACTGGTAACAGGAAAAGTGTTAAGATAATTGCGACTTTTGAACATAAATGACATTGAGAGTCACACATGTGCGGCGGGTGCTGGTAAGACTACTTACAATGGGCAGATGAAAAGGGTGCAGATAACAGCTACTCATGGCTATGACGGACACCCAAACCCAAAGGAGTGCGATGAGGACTATAAACACAACTAACAACGGTAACATGAAAAGTGTCCAGGTAACAGCGACTTCGGCCATTACTGACACTTAAATCTACACAAGTGCGGCAGGTGCTATAAACACTACTAACAATGGTAATTTGAAATGTAATCAGATAACAGCGACTTTTGATCAAAACTGACACCCTAATCAATACAAGTTCGACAGGTGCTAGAAAGACTACTAACAATGGTACCATGAAAGGTGTTATGGTAACAGCGACTTTTGGCCAAAACTGACGTCTATAAGCAAACAGATGCCTCGGATACTGGAGAGACTACTTTCAATGGTTACATGAAAAGTGTGCAGATAACAGCTACTTTTGGTCATAACGGACACTCAAAACCATGCAGATGCGGCGGGTGCTGTTAACACCCCTAACAATTGTAACATGAAAAGTGTTCAGATAACAGCGACTTTTAGACAAAACGGACACTCAAATCAACACAAGTGCGACGGGCGCTAGAAAGACTACTAACAATGGTAACATGAAAAATGTTAAGATAACTGAGACTTTTAGCTATAACAGACACTTAAAGGCATACAAGTGCCGCAGATGCTGGAACGACTACAATGTAGGGGAAAATTAGAAGTTTGCAGATAACAGCTATTTCTGTCTATAACTGACACTTCAAAACTCAGGGGTACGATGAATGTTATAAACACTACTAACAATGGGACGATGGAGAGTGTTCTGGTAACGACGACTTCTGTCAAAAACTTACACTGTAACCAATGCAACTGCACTGTGTGCTAATAAGGCCAGCATCAACGGTAACATGCTAAGTGTTCAGATAACAGCGACTTTAGACCATAACTGACACCTAAAAGCACACATGAGCTTTTACCTAAAGCACACAACAGCTATTCATGGCTAAAATACATACTTAAAACCATACAAGTGCGGCGGGTGCATTAAACACTACTAATAACGGAAACATGATAAGTGTTTGGATAACGGTGATTTTTGGCTAAAACAGGCGCTCAAAAGCACATGAGTTCAACGGGGGCTAGAAAGACTACTAACAATGGTAACATGAAAAAAGTTAAGATAATAGCGACATTTGACCATAACTGACATTTGAAACCACACAAGTGCGGCGGGTGCTATAAACACTGCTAACAATGGGAACACGATAAGTGTTCAGATGACAGCGACGTATGGCTAAAACTGACTCCTAAAGCAAATCAAGTGCATCGGGTACAAAAAGGACTACTAGCAATGGTAGCAGTAAAAGTGTTAAGATAACAGCTACTTGTAGCCATAACTGACACCTAAAGGCACACATGTGCGGTGGGTGCTCGGAAAACTAATAACAATGGGAATATGAAAAGTTTGCAAATGAAAGTCACTTATGGAACTAACAGACGCTTAAAACCAGAGGAGTACGGTGAGGGCTGTAAGCACTACTAACAACGGTAACATGAGAAGTGTTCAGATAACAGCGATATTCGGCTAGAAATGACCGTCAAATTAACACAAGTGCGACAGGTGCTAGAAAGACTACTATCAATGGTATCATGAAAAGTGTTAAGGTAACAGCGACTTTTGACCAAAACTGACACCTAAAAGCATAAGTGCGGTGTGTTCTGGAAAGACTGTTTACAAACATAAAAAAATGATAAGATACCAGCGATTTTGGGCCAAAACTGACAGTGAGTTCAACTGAAGTGCGACGGGTGCTAGCAAGTCTACTAACAATGGTCACAGAGAAGTGTCATGGTACCAGCGACTTTTGGCCAGAACTGACGCTCAAAAGAACACAGACCCGGCGGATGCTGGAGTGACTACTTTCAATTGTAACATTACAATGGTGCAGATAACAGCTACGTTGGGCATAACTGACACTCAAAACCACAAGAGCACGGTGAGTGCTATAAATACTATTAGCAATGGTAGGATGAAAAGTGTTCAGATAACGGCGTCTTCTGTTCGAAACTGATACTTTAATCAATGCAACTGCACTGTGTGCTGAAAAGACTATCAACAACAGTGACATGCAAAGTGTTCAAATATGAGCGACTTCTGACCATAACTGCACCTAAAAGCCCACATGTGCGGTGGGTGCAGGGAAGACAACCTTCAATGATAACCTGAAAAGAGCGCAGATAGCAGCTATTATTGGCTATAATGGATACGTTTTAATCAAACAAGTGTGGCGGGTGCTATAAACACTACTAACAATGGTAACATGATAAGTGTTCAGATAACAACGACTTTTGGCTTAAACTGACGCTTAAAAGGATACATGTGCGGCGGGTGCTGGAAAGACTACTTTCTATGGTATTATGAAAAGTGTGCAGATAACAGCTGCTTTTAGTCATAACGGACCCCAAAAACCATACAAGTGCAGCGGGTGCTATAAACACTACTAAAATGGTAACATGATAAGTGTTCAGATAAGAGGGACTTGTGGCTAAAATTGACACTTAAAGCAATACAAGTGCGACGGATGTCAGAGAGACTACTAATAATGGTAACATGGAAAGTGTTGAGATCACAGCAACTTTTGTCCAAAATGGACCCTTAAATCAATGCATATGCGACAGGTGCTATAAATACTACTAACAATGGTAACACGAAAAGTGTTCAGATGACAGCGAGTTTTGACCAAAAATGACACCTTAATCAACACAAGTGCAACGGGTGCTAGGAAGACAACAAACAATGGTAACATGAAAAGTGTTGATCTAACAGCGACTTTGACCATAACAGACATTTAAAACCATACAAGTGCGACGGGTGTTTTAAATACTACTAACAATGGTAACATGAAACGTGTCCAGATAACAGCGATATTTAGCTAGAACTGACACTTCATTTAAAACAAGTGCGACGGGTGCTAGAAAGACTATTATTAATGGTAACATGAAAAGTGTTAGGGTAACTGCGACTTTTGACCAAAACTGATATTTAGAAGCGCACAAGTGAGGCGGATGCAGGAAAGACTTCTTGCAAAGGTAATAAAAAAAAGTTAAGATAACAGCGACTTATGGACAAAACTCACACCTATGTCAACGCAAGTGCGACGGGTGCTAGCAAGACTGCTTTCAATGGTAACATGAAAAGTGTTATGATAACAGCGACTTCCGGTCAAAACTAACACTTCAATCAATGCAACTGCACTGTGTGCTAAAAAGACTGTCATCAACGGTAACATGCAAACTGTTCAGATAACAGCGACTTAAGACCATAACAGACACCTAAAAGCACACATGTGCGGTGGGTGCTGGAAAGACAACCTACAATGGTTACATGAAAAGTTTGCAGATAACAGCTTCTTTTATCCATAACGGACACCAAAACCATACAAGTGCGGCTAGTGCTATGAACACTGCCAACAATGTCAACTTGAAACGTTTGCAGATATCAGCGATATTTGGCTAGAACTGCCACCTAAATTAACACAAGTGCGATGGGTGCTAGAAAGACTACTAACAATGGTAACAAAAAGTATTATGGTAACAACAACTTTTGACCATAACTGACGTTTAAAAGCACACAAGTTCAGCGGATGCTGGATAGACTACTTCCAATGGTAACAAAAAAATGTTAGGATGACAGCGACTTTTGGCTGAAACTCACACTTAGGTCAACACAAGTGCGACGGGTGCTAGCAAGACTACTAGGAATGGTAACACGGAAATTGTTAAGATAACAGTGACTTTCGGCCATAACAGACATTTAAAACTATACAAGTGTGGCGTGCGTAATAAACACTACTAACAATGGTAACATGAAACGTGTTAAGATAACAACGATATTTGGCTAGTGCAACGGGTGCTAGAAAGACTACTAACAATGGTAACATGAAAAGTGTTATGATAACAGTGACTTTTGACTAGAACTCACATTTGAAACCGTACAAAAGCACCGGGTGCTATAAAAACAACACCCATTGATAACAAGAAAATTGTTTAGATAACAGTGACTTCTGGCTAAAACTGACCCAAAAGCAACACAAGTGCGACGGTACCAAGAAAGACTACTAGCATTGGTAGCAGGAAATGCGTTGAGATAACAGCTACTTTTGGCTATAACTGACACTTAAATGACACAAATGTGCAGTGGGTGCTGGGGAGACTATTAACGACGAGAACATGAAAAGTTTGCAGATAACAGCTACTTCTGACCAAAACTGACACGTTAATAAACACTGGTGCGACGGGTGCTAGGGAGACAACTAACAATATTAACATGAAATGTCTTAAGATAACATCGACTTTTAGCTAGAACTGACATTTGAAACCGTACAAAAGCGCCGGGTGCTATAAAAAACAACACCCATTGGTAAAAAGAAAATTGTTTAGATAACAGCGACATTTGGCAATAACTGACACTTGAAGCAAAACATGTGTGACGGATGCTAGAAATACCACTACCAAGGTAAGAGGAAAAGTGTAAAGATAACGCGACTTCTGGCAATAACTGACACTCAAAGGCACACAAGTTCGGCGGGTGCTGGAAAGACTACTTACAATGGGAATATGGAAAGTGTGCAGATAAAAGCTACTTCTGACAAAAACTAACACCTTAATAAACACTCATGCGACGGGTGCTAGAGAGACAACTAACAATGGTAACATGAAAAGTGCTATGATAACAGTGACTTTTAACTAGAACTGACATTTGAAACCGTACAAGTGCGCCGGGTGCTATAAAAAACAACACCCATTGTTAACAAGAAAATTGTTCAGATAATAGCGACATTTGGCTAGAAATGACACTTGAAGCATAACAATTGCGACGGATGCTAGAAAGACTAGTACCAAGGTAAGAGGAAAAGTGTACAAAAATGCGACTTTTGGATATAATTGTCACTCAAATCGCACACAAGTGCGACGAATACAAGAAAGACTACTTACAATGGTAACAAGAAAAGTGTTGAGGTAACAGCGCCTTTCGATCATAAATGACGCTTAAAGCACACAAGTGAGGCGTATGTTGTACTGACTACTTGCAATGGCAAAATGAAAAATGTGAAGATAACAGATATTTTTGGTCATAACGGACACTTGGAACCATACGAATGCGGCAGGTGCTAATAACACTGCACACAATCGTAACTTAAAAAGTTTCTGATTACAGCGACTTATAGCAATAACTGACAGCTGAAGCAACAAAAGTGACACGGGTGCTAGAAAGACTACTAACAATGGTATTATGAAAAGTGTTAGGATAACGCGACTTTTGGCCACAACTGCCCCTCAAAGGCACACGAGTGCGGTGGGTGCTGGAAAGACTACTTAAAATGACAAGATGAAATGTGTGCACATAACAGCTCCTTTCTGCCATAACAGACACACAAAGCCACAGTAGTGCGGAGAGGGCTATAAACACTACAAACAACGGTAACAGACAGAATGTTCAAATAACAGCGATTTCGGTCATACGTGACACTGAAAAGCACACAAGTGCATTGAGTGCTGGGTAGGCAACTTACAATGGTGACACGAAAAGTGTGCATCAAATAGCTATTATGGGTCATAACTGACACTTAAAACTACACAAGTGCGGCGGGTGCTATAAACACTACTAACAATGGTAACATGAAAAGTTATCAGATAACAGAGACTTTTGACCCAAAATGACACCTTAATAAACACAAGTGCGACAGGTGCTAGAGAGACTACTGACAATGGTAACTTGAGAAGTGGTAAGATTTCAGCGACTCCTGTTCAAAACGAACTTGTACAGCAACACAAGTGCGACGGGTGATAGGAAGACTACTATCTGTGGTATCATGCAAAGTGTTAAGAAAACAGCAACTTTTAGCTATAACTGACATTTAAAACCGTACAGGTGCGCCGGGTGCTATGAACACAACTGACAATGATAACAAGAAAAGTGTTCAGGTAACAGCGACTCACGAACAAAACTAACCCTTAAAGCAAAACATGTGCGACGGGTGCTAGAAAGGCTACTAACAATGAAAATAACAAAAATGTTAGGATAACAGCGACTTGCGGCCATAACTGACCCATAAAGGCACACGAGTGCACCGGGTTCTGGAACGACTACCTACACTAATAACATAAAAAGTGTGCCCATAACAGCTATTTTTGGCCATGACTGACACAATTAAACACATGAGTGCGGTGTGGACTGTAAACACTACAAACAACGGTAACAGGAAAAAAGTTCAGATAACAGCGACTTAGGCCACACATGACACTGAAAACAACTCAAGTGCAGTGGGTGCAGGGAAGACAATTTACAATGGTAACACGAAAAGTGTTGAGATAACAGCGATTTTGAAAAAAACTGACACTTAAAAGCTCAAGTGCGGCGGGTGCTGGAAAGACTACTTACAATGGTAACAAAAAGTGTTAAGATAACAGCGACTTCTAGTCATAACTAACACCTAAATCAACACAAGTGCGACGGTTGCTAGAAAGATTATTAACAATGGTAACATGAAAAATGTTAAGATAACAGCGAATTTTGGCTATAACTGTCATTTAAAACCATACAAGTGCGGCGGGTGCTCTAAACAATACTAACAATGATAACATCAGAAGTGTTCAGATAACAGCGACATTTGACTATAACTGGCATCTAAAGCCTCAAACCGCTAGAGCAACTAAATCAACTAAAACAACTACAACAACTAAAACAACTAAAACAATTAATACACCTAAAACATCTACTACAACTGAACAACTGAAACAACTAGAACAACTAAAACAACTAAACAACTAAAACAACTATAACAACTAGAACAACTGAAACAACTAAACAACTAAAACAACTATAACGACTTGACCAACTAAAACAACTGAAACAATTAAAACAACTACAACAACTAAAACAACTAAACAACTAAAACAACTATAACAACTAGAACAACTAAAACAACTAAACAACAAAATCAACCATAACCACTTGAACAACTAAAACAACTAAAACAACTAAATTAACTGCAACAACTAGAACAACTAAAAAAACTAGAACAACTTTAACAACTGAAACAACTGAAACAACTAAAAAAACTGAACAACTGAAACAACTAAAACAACAAAAACAACTGAAACAACTCAAACAACTTGAACAACTATAACAACTAAAACAACTATAACAACTATATCAACTAAAACAACTAGAACAACTAAAGAATTAAAGAACTATAACAACTAAAACAACTAAAACATCTAAAACAACTGAAACAACTATAACAACAAAACAACTAAACAACTGAAACAACTAAAACAACAAAAACAACTATAACAACTTGAACAACTAAAAGAACTAAAACAACTAAAACAACTAAAACAACTAAACAACTAAAACAACTAAAACAACTAAAACAACTGAACAACTGAAACAACTAAAACAACAAAAACAACTAAAACAATTAAAACAACTAAAACAAATAGAACACCTTTAACAACTATAACACCTAAAACAACTATAACACCTAAAACAATTAAAACACCTAAACAACTAAAACAACTAGAACAACTATAACACCTAAACACCTAGAACACTTATACGCCTATAACACCTAAACACCTTAAACATCTATAAAACTTATAACACCTAGAACACCTATAACAACTCGAACACCTATAACAACTAAATCACCTAGAACAACTAAAACACCTAAAACAACTACAACACAAAACAACTAGAACACCTAAAACAACTAAAACACCTTAACAACTTGAACAACTAAAACACCTTAAACACCTGTAACACTTAAAACACCTAAAAAACATATAACACAATGAACACCTACGAACACATATAACACCTGAAACACCTAAACAACTGAAACACCTAAACAACTGAAACAACTAAACAACTCAAACAACTAAAACAACTAAAACAACTAAAACAACTTAAACAACTAAACAACTATAACAACTAAAACACCTCAAACAACTATAACACCTTTAAACAACTAAGACACATGGAGCAACTATATCACCTAATACAACTAAAACCCCTAGAACAACTAAAACATCTAATACAACTAAAACACCTACAACACCTAGAACACCTAAAGCACCTAATAACACCTAAACCAACTAAAACACCTAAACCAACTAAACACCTAAAACACCTAAGCACCTATAACACCTAAAACACCTATAAACAACTAAAACACGTACAACAACTATAACACCTGGAAAAACTGAAACAACTGAAACAACTTAAACAACTTAAACACCTAAAACAACTAGAACAACTAAAACAACTATAACAACTAGAACATCTAGAACTACTACAACAACTAAAACAACTAAAACAACTTTAACAACTATAACAACTAAAACAACTAGAACAACTCGAACAACAGAAGAACTAAAACAACTAAAATAACTGAAACATTTGAAACAACTATAACAACTAAAACAACTACAACAACATAAACAACTAAAACAACTAGAACAACTAAACAACTAAAGCAACTAAGAACAACTAAACAACTGAAACAACTAAAACATCTAAAACAACTGAAAAAACAAATCAACTAGAACAACTAAAACAACTATAACAACTACAACAACTAAAACAACTATAACAACTAAAACAACTAAAACAACTACAACAATTATAACAACTAAAACACCTATAACAACTATAACAACTAAAACAACTAAACAACTGAAACAACTAAAACAACTTAAACAACTAAAACAACTAAAACAACTAAAACAACTAAAACAACTAAAACCACTGGAACAACTATAACAACTGAAACAACTAAAACAACTAGAACAACTACAACACCTAAAACAACTATAACACCTGAAACAACTAAAACACCTAGAACAACTAAACAACTAGAACACCTATGACACCTAAAAACACCTAAAAAAACTAAAACACCAATAACACATAAACACCTGAAACACATATAACACCTAAAACACCTATAACACCTAAAACATCTAGAAAACCTAGAAAAACAAAAACACATAAAACAACTAGAACACCTAAAACAAATAAAACATTTATAACTCACATAGCAACTATAACAACAAAAAAACTCAGAAAAATCTATAACAACTTAAACAACTAAAACAACTTTAACAACTACAACAAATAAAACAAATAAAATAACTAAAGCAACTAGAACAATTAAAACAACTAAAACAACTAAAACAACTAAAACAACTAAAACAACTGTAACAACTAAAAGAACTAAAACAACTATAACAACGGAAACAACTGAAACAACTAAATCGACTAATCAACTAATACAACTACAACAACTGAAACAACTAAAACAACTATATACACTAAAACAACTAAAACAACTAAACAACTAAAACAACTATAAGAACTATCACAACAAAATCAACTAAAACAACTATAACAAATAAAACAACTTAAACATCTATAACACCTAAAACAACTAAAACACCTAAATCAACTAAGACACATACAACAACTAAAACAACTCAGACAACTATAACACATAAAACAACTAAACACCTATAACAACTAACACAACTCTAACAACTAAAACAACCTTAACAACCAAAACAACTAAAACACCTATAACAACTAAACACCTAGAACAACTAAAACCCCTAAAATAACTTGAACAACTAAAACACCTATAACACCTATAACACTCATAACACCTTGAACACATCTAACACAAAGAACACCTAAAAAACACCTATAACACCTAAAACACCTTAAACAACTGTAACACTTAAACAACTAAAACAACTAAAACAACTAAAACAACTAAATCAACTAAAACAACTTCAACAACTAAAACAACTAAACAACTAAAACAACTAAAACAACTATAACAACAATAACAACTAAAACAACTACAACAACTATCACAACTAGAACAACTACAACAACTAAAACAACTAAAGAACTATAACAACTAAACAACTAAAACAACTAAAACAACTGGAACAACTAAAAGAACTAAAACAACTATAACAACTGTAACAACTGAAACAACTAAATCGAATTTATCAACTAATACAACTGAAACAACTAAAACAACTATAACAACTATATCAACTAAAACAACTAAAACAACTCTAACAACTATTACACCAAAAACAACTAAAACAACTAAAACAAATAAAACAACTTAAACATCTATAACACCTATAACAACTAAAACACCCAAATCAACTAAGACACATACAACAACTAGAACACCTTAAACAACTAGAACACCTAAAAGAACTAAAACACCTATAAAAACTAACACGCCTCTAACAACTAAAACAACTATAACAACTAAAACAACCAAAACACCTATAACAACTAAATACCTCAAACAACTAAAACACCTAAAAAAAAGAAAAACACCTAGAACACATATAACACAATAAACACCTATAAAACGCTTATAACACCTACAACACCATAAACAACTGTAACACCTAGAACAACTATAACAACTAAAACAACTAAAACAACTAAAACAACTATAACAACTAAAACAACTAAAACAACTATAACACCTTAAACAACTAATACACCTGGAACAACTGAAACACCTAAAACAACTAAATCAACTAAAACAACTAAAACAACAGAAACACGTAGAATACCTAAAACACCTCAAACACCTGAACACATAAAACACCTTAGACAACTACAACAACTATAACACCTATAACAACTGGAACACCTGAAACAACTAGAACCCCTAATACAACTAGAACACCTAAAACAGCTAAAACACCTATAACACCTATAACATCTAAACAACTAAACCTCCTAGAACAGCTCGAGCAACTATAACAACTAAAACAACTACAACAACTAAAACAACTAAAACAATTAAAACACCTAAAACAACTACAGCGACTAAACAACTGAAACAACTAAAACAACTATAACAACTAGAATAACTGAAACAACTAAAACACATAAACAACTAGAACAACTAAAACAACTGAAACAACTAAAACAACTAGAAAAACTAAAACAACTATAACAACTAAAACAAATATAACAACTAAACAACTAATACACCTAAAACAACTGAAACAACTAAAACATTTATAACACATATAGCAACTATAACAACCAAAACACTCAGAAACACCTATAACAACTGAAACAACTAAAACAACTATAACAACTAAACAACTAAAACAACTATAACAACTTAAACAACTAAAACAACTAAAACAACTAAAACAACTAGAACAACTAGAACAACTAAAACAACTAAAACAACTAAAACAACCACACTACTAAAAACTCTAAAACAACTAAACAATTAAACAACTTAAATAACTAAAACACCTAGAACAACTATAACACCTAAAACAACTATAACACCTAGAACAACTAAAATACCTACAACTAAAACACCTAAAACGACTATATCACCTGCAACAACTAAAACACCTATAACAACTAAAACACCTAAAACAACTAAAACAACTAAGCAACTAAAACAACTAAAACACATATAACAACTAAAACAACTAAAACACCTGAAACACATATAACACCTAACACCTATAACACCTAAAGCACCTAAAACACATATAACACCTATAATAAGTAAAACAACTATAACAACTATAACACCACAAACAAATAAAACACCTAAAACAACTATAACACATAAAACAACTACAACACCAATAACAACTAGAACATCAAAACAACTGAAACATCTAAAATAACTACAACAACTAAACAACTAAACAACTAAAACAACTAAAACAACTAAAACAACTAAAACAACTAAAACAACTAAAACAACTGGAACAACTAAACAAATACAACAACTATAATAACTGAAACACCTAAAACATCTAAAAAACACCTAAAACAACTACAACACCTAAAAACAACTAAAGCACATAAATCAACTACAACAACTAAACAACTAAAACAACTACAACAACTAGAACAACTAAAACAACTAAAACAACTAAAACAACTATAACAACAAAAACAACTAAAACAACTAAAATAACTTCAACAACTAAAACAACTAAACAACTAAAACAACTTAAACCACTTGAACAACTAAACCACCTAAAACAACTAAAACAACTGCAACAACTAAAACAACTATAACAACTAAAACCACTGAAAAAAACTGAAACAACTGAAACAACTAAAATAACTAAACAACTTGAACAACTAAAACAACTAAAACATTTAAAAAAACTAAAACAACTAAGACAACTAAAACAACTAAACAACTGAACAACTGAAACAACCACAACAACAGAAACAACTGAAACAACCACAACAACAGAAACAACTATAACAATTATAAACACTAAAACAATTATAACAACTAAAACAACTAGAACAACTAAAGAACTAAGAACTAAAACAACTAAAACAACAGAAACAACTAAAACAACTAAAACAATTATAACAACTAAAACACATAGAACAACTAAAACACCTAAAACAACTATAACACCTATAACAACTATAACCCTCATAACAACAAAAACAACTAGAACAACTCTAACACCTAAACCCCTAAAACACCTAAAACACCTATAACACCTATAACAACTTAAACCCCTGAAACAACTAAAACACCTAGAACAACTACGACACATAAAACAACTAAAACACCTAACAACTATAACACCTAAAACAACTAAAACACCTATAACAACTTAAACAACTAAAACACCTAAAACACCTGTAACACTCGAAACATCGATAACACATATAAGAAAATGAACACCTAAAAACACATGTTACACCTGAAGTACCTAAAACAACCGCAACACCTAAACAACTAAAACAACTAAAACAACTAAAACAACTATAACAACTATAACACCTAAAACAACTAGAACACCTGAAACAACTAGAACACCTATAACAACTAAAACACCTGTAACAACTCGAACACCAAAAACACCTAAAACATCTAAACAACTAAAACTCCTAAAACAGCTTAGAGCAACTAAATCAACTATAACAACTGCAACAACTAAAACAGCTAAAACAATTAGAACATCTGAAACAACTACAACAACTTAACAACTAATACAACTAAACCAGCTAAAACAACTAGAACAACTAAAACAACTATAAAAACTAAAACATTTAAAACAAATATAGCAACTATAACGACTAAAACACTCAGAAACACCTATAACAACTAAACACCTTAAACATCTACATCTGAAACTGAAACAACTAAAACAACTGCAACAACTAAAACAACTAGACAACTAAACAACTAAAACAACTAGAACAACTAGAACAACTAAAACAACTAAAACAACTAAACAACTAAAACAACTGAAACCACTTGAACAACTAAAAAAACTAAAACAACTAAAACAACTGAAACAATTAAAACAACTATAACAACTGAACCAACTGAAACAACTAAAACAACATAAACAACTGAAACAACTTGAACAACTAAGACAACTAAAACAACTAAAACTACTAAAACTACTAAAACAACTAAAACAACTGAACAACTGAAACAACTATAACAAGTAAAACAACTGAAACAACTGAAACAACTGAATCAACTGAAACAACTAAAATAACTAAACAACTTGAACAACTAAACAACTAAAACATTCAAAAAAACTAAACAATTAAGACAACTAAAACAACTAAAACAACTGAACGACTGAAACAACCACAACAACAGAAACAACTATAACAACTAAAAACACTAAAACAACTATAACAACAAAAACAACTAGAACAACTAAAAAACTAAAAAACTATAACAACTAAAACAACTGAAACAACTAAAACAACTAAAACAATTATAACAACTAAAACACCTAGAACAACTAAAACGCCTAAAACAACTATAACACCTAAAACAACTACAACCCTCATATCAACAATAACAATTAGAACAACTATAACACCTAAACCCCTAAAACACCTAAAACACCTATAACACCTATAACAACTTAAACACCTGAAACAACTAAAACACCTAGAACAACTACAACACATAAAACAACTAAAACACCTAAACAACTATAACACCTAAAACAACTAAAACACCTATAACAACTTAAACAACTAAAACACCTAAAACACCTGTAACACTTGAAACACCTATAACACATAGAACACAATGAACACCTAAAAACACCTATTACACCTGAAGTACCTAAAACAACCGAAACACCTAAACAACTAAAACAACTAGAACAACTAGAACAACTAAAACAACTATAACACCTATAACAACTAGACACCTGAAACAACTAGAACACCTATAACAACTAAAACACCTATAACAACTAGAACACCTAAAACACCTAAAACACCTAAACAACTAAAACTCCTAAAACAGCTTAGAGCAACTAAATCAACTATAACAACTACAACAACTAAAACAGCTAAAAACAATTAGAACATCTAAAACAACTACAACAACTTAACAACAGAAACAACTAAACCAGCTAAACCAACTAGAACAACTAAAACAACTATAACAACTAAAACATTTAAAACAAATCTAGCAACTATAACGACTGAAACACTCAGAAACACCAATAACAACTAAAAACCATAAACAACCACATCACATATAGAACTGAAACAACTAAAACAACTAAAACAACTGCAATAAACTAAAACAACTAAACAACTAAACAACTAAAACAACTATAACAACTAGAACAACTAAAATAACTAAAACAACTAAACAACTAAAACAACTGAAACCACTTGAACAACTAAAAAAACTAAAACAACTAAAACAACTGAAACAACTAAAACATCTAAAACAACTAAACCAACTGAAACAACTACAACAACATAAACAACTGAAACAACTTGAACAACTAAGACAACTGAAAACACTAAAACTACTAAAACTACTAAAACAACAAAAACAACTAAAACAACTGAACAACTGAAACAACTAAAACAACAAAAAATAACTAAAACAACTAAAATAACTTGAACAACTAGAACAACTAAAACAACTAGAACAACTAAAGAACCAATGAACTAAAACAACTAAAACAACTAAACAACTTGAACACCTTTAACAACTATAACACCTAAACAACTATAACACCAAAAACAACTAAAACACCTTAAACAACTATACCAACTAAAACAGTTATAACAGCTAAACACCTATAACACCAATAACGCCTGTAACATAAAACACCTTAAACACCTATAACGCTTAAAACACCTAGAACACCTACAACAACTAAAACACCTATAACAACTAAACACCTAGAACAACTATAACACCTAACACAACTACAACACACAAAACAACTAAAACACCTATAACAACTGAAATACCTAAAATAACAAAACAACTAAACAACTAAAACAACTAAAACCACTTGAACAACTAAACAACTAAAACTTGAACAACTAAAACACCTAAAACACCTATAACACTTAAAACACCTAAAACCCGTGTAACACAATGAACACCTATAACACCGGAAACACCTAAGCAACAAAAACAACTAAAACAACTAAAACAACTGAAACAACTAAACAACTAAAACACCTACAATAACTAGAACACCTACAACACCTAAAACAACTACAACACCTAAAACAACTGGAATAAATTAAACAACTTAAACGCCTAAAACAACTAAAACAACTATAACAACTAAAACAACTGAAACAACTAAAACAACTAAAACAACTTGAACAACTAAAACAACTAAAACAACTAAAACAACTAAAACAACTAAAACAACTAAAATAACTAAACAACTTGAACAACTAAAACAATTAAAACAACTAAAAACAACTAGACCAACTAAAGAACTAAAGAACTAAAACAACTAAAAATACTGAAACAACTAAAACAACTAAATCAACTATGACAACTAAAACACCTATAACAACTAAAACACCTAGAACAACTATAACACCTAAAACAACTATAACACTCATAACAACAAAAACAACTAGAACAACTATAACACCTAAACACCTGAAACTCCTAAACACCTATAACACCAATAACAACTTAAACACCTGAAACAACTATAACACCTAGAACAACTACAACACATAAAACAACTAAAACACCTAAACAACTATAACACATAAAACAACTACAACACCTATAACAACTTGAACAACTAAAACACCTAAAACACCTGTAACACTTGAAACACCTATAACACATATAACACAATGAACAGCTAAAAACACCTATTACACCTGAATTACCTAAAAAAAAAAAACACCTAAACAACTAAAACAACTAAAACAACTAAAACAACTATAACACCAATAACAACTAGAACACCTGAAACAACTAGAACACCTATAACAACTAAAACACCTATAACATCTAAAAACACCTAATACACCTAAAACATCTACACAACTAAAACTTAAAAAACAGCTTAGAGCAACTAAATCAACTAAAACAACTACAACAACTAAAACAGCTAAAACAACTAGAACATCTAAAACAACTACAGCAACTTAACAACTGAAACAACTAAAACAGCTAAAACAACTAGAACAACTAAAACAACTATAACAACTAAAAAATTTAAAACAAATATAGCAACTATAACGACTAAAACACTCAGAAACACCTATAACAACTAAAACACCTTAAACAACTACATCAACTATACAACTGAAACAACTAAAACAACTAAAACAACTAAAACAACTAAAACAACTAAAACAACTGAAACAACTAAAACAACTGAAACAACTAAAACAACTAGAACAACTAAAACACCTAAAACAACTAGAACACCTGAAACAACTAAAACACCTAGAACTACTAAACAACTAGAACACCAATGACACCTAATAACACCTAAAAAAACTGAAACACCTAAAACGCATACACCTGGAACACATATAACACCTAAAACACCTAAAACACCTAAAACATCTAGAAAACCTATAAAAACAAAAACACATAAAACAACTAGAACAACTAGAACAACTGTAACAACTTAAGAACTAAAACAACTATAACAACGGAAACAACTGAAACAACTAAATCGACTATAACAACTAATACAATTACAACAACTAAACAACTAAAACAACTATATCAACTAAAACAACTAAAACAACTAAAACAACTATAACAACTATCACAACAAAACCAACTAAAACAACTATAACAAATAAAACAACTTAAACATCTATAACACCTAAAACAACTAAAACACCTAAATCAACTAAGACACATACAACAACTAAAACACCTTAAATAACTAAAACACATAAAACAACTAAAACACCTATAACAACTAACACAACTCTAACAACTGAAACAACTATAACAACCAAAACAACTAAAACACCCATAACAACTAAACACCTAAAACAACTAAAACACCTAAAACAACTTAAACAAAAAAAAACACCTATAACACATATAATACTCAAAACACCTAGAACACATATAACACAAAGAACACCTAAAAAACACCTATAACACCCAAAACACCTAAAACAACTGTAACACATAAACAACTAAAACAACTAAAACAACTAAAACAACTAAAACCACTAAATCAACTAAAACAACTTTAACAACTAAAACAACTTTAAAAGCTAAAACAACTAAACAACTAGAACAACTGAAACAACTAAAACAACAATAACAACTAAAACAACTAAAACAACTAAAACAACTAAAACAACTAAAACAACTATAACAACTAAACAACTATAACAACTAAACAACTAACACAACTATAACAACTATATCAACTAAAACAACTAAACAACTGAAACAACTAAAACAACTTAAACAACTAAAACAACTAAAACAACTAAAACAACTAAAACAACTAAAACAACTATAACAACTAAAACAACTGAAACAACTAAAACAACTTGAACAACTAAAACACCTAAAACAACTATAACACCTGAAACAACTAAAACACCTAGAACAACTAAACAACTAAAACACCTTTGGCACCCAAAAACACCTAAAAAACCTAAAACACCTAAACACATGAACACCTGAAACACATATAACACCTGAAACACCTAAAACACCTAAAACATCTGGAAAACCTATATAAACAAAAACACATAAAACAACTAGAACACCTAAAACAACAAAAACAACTAAAACATTTATAACACATATAGCAACTATAACAACAAAAACACTCAGAAAAACATATAACAACTAAAACAACTACAACAACTATAACAACTACAACAAATAAAACAAATAAAATAACTAAAGCAACTAGAACAATTAAAAAAACTAAAACAACTAGAACAACTAAAACAACTAGAACAACTGTAACAACTAAAGAACTAAAACAACTATAACAACGGAAACAACTGAAACAACTAAATCGACTAAAACAACTAATACAATTACAACAACTAAAACAACTAAAACAACTATATCAACTAGAACAACTAAAACAACTAAAACAACTAAAACAACTAAAACAACTTAAACAACTAAACAACTAAACATCTAAAACACCTCAAACAACTATAACACCTATAAACAACTATGACACATGGAACAACTATATCACCTAATACAACTAAAACGCCTAGAACAACTAAAACATCTAATACAACTAAAACACCTACAACACCTAGAACACCTAGAGCACTTAATAACACCTAAACCAACTAAAACACCTAAACCAACTAAACACCTAAAACACCTAAGCACCTATAACACCTAACACACCTATAAACAACTAAAACACGTACAACAACTAGATACCGAAAACCCCTATAACAACTAAAACACCTGGAACAACTGAAACAACTGAAACAACTTAAACAACTTAAACACCTAAAACAACTAGAACAACTAAAACAACTATATCAACTAGAACATCTAGAACTACTACAACAACTAAAACAACTAAAACAACATTAACAACTATAACAACTTAAACAACTAAAACAACTCGAACAACAGAAGAACTAAAACAACTAAAACAACTGAAACATTTGAAACAACTACAACAACTAAAACAACTACAACAACTAAAACAACTAAAACAACTAGAACAACTGAAACAACTAAAGCAACTAAAACAACTAAACAACTGAAACAACTTAAACAACTAAAACAACTGAAACAACAAACCAACTAGAACAACTAAAACAACTGAAACAACTAATACAACTAAAACAACTGAAACAACTAAAACAACTGAAACAACTAAAACAACTATAACAACTAAAACACATAAAACAACTATAACACCTGAAACAACTAAAACACCTAGTAAAACTAAACAACTAGAACACCTATGACACCTGAAAACACCTAAAAAACCTAAAACACCTATAACACATAAACACCTGAAACACATATAACACCTAAACACCTAAAACACCTAGAACATCAAGAAAACCAATAAGAACAAAAACGCATACAACAACTAGAACACCTAAAACAACTAAAACAACTAAAACATTTATAACACATATAGCAACTATAACAACAAAAACACCCAGAAAAACCTATAACAACTAAAACAACTAAAACAACTATAACAACTACAACAAATAAAACAAATAAAATAACTAAAGCAACTAGAACAATTAAAACAATTAAAACAACTAAAACAACTAAAACAACTAAACAACTGTAACAACTAAAAGAACTAAAACAACTATAACAACGGAAACAACTGAAACAACTAAATCGACTAAAACAACTAATACAACTACAACAACTAAAACAACTAAACAACTATATCAACTAGAACAACTTAAACAACTAAAACAACTCTAACAACTATTACAACTAAACCAACTAAAACAACTATAACAAATAAAACAACTTGAACATCTATAACACCTAAAACAACTACAACATCTAAATCAACTAAGACACATACAACAACTAAAACACCTTAAACAACTAGAACACATAAAACAACTAAAACACCTATAACAACTAACACAACTCTAACAACTAAAACAACTATAACAACCAAAACAACTAAAACACCTATAACAACTAAACACCTAGAACAACTAAAACATCTATAACAACTTAAACAAATAAAACATCTATAGCACCTATAGCACTCAATACACCTAGAACACATATAACACAAAGAACACCTAAAAAACATCTATAACACCTAAAACACCTAACACAACTGTAACCTTTAAACAACTAAAACAACTAAAACAACTAAAACAACTAAATCAACTAAACAACTTTAACAACAAAAACAACTAAACAACTAGAACAACTAAAACAACTAAAACAACAATAACAACTATAACAACTACAACAACTATAACAATTATAACAACTAAAACAACTACAACAATTGTAACAACTAAAACAACTATAACAACTATAACAACTAAAACAACTAAACAACTGAAACAACTAAAACAACTTAAACAACTAAAACAACTAGAACAACTAAACAACTACAATAACTAAAACAACTGAAACAACTAAAACAACTGAAACAACTAAAACAACTAAAACAAATAAAACACCTAAAACAACTAGAACACCTGAAACAACTAAAACACCTAGAACAACTAAACAACTAGAACACCTATGACACCTAAAAACACCTAAAAAACCTGAAACACCTATAACACATAAACACCTGAAACACATATAACACCTAAAACACCTAAAACACCTAAAACATCTAGAAAACCTATAAAAACAACAACACATATAACAACTAGAACACCTAAAACAACTAAAACAACTGAAACATTTATAACACCTCTAGCAACTATAACAACAAAAACACTCAGAAAAACATTTAACAACTAAAATAACTATAACAACTATAACAACTACAACAAATAAAACAAATAAAATAACTAAAGCAACTAGAACAATTAAAAAACTAAAACAACTAAAACAACTAAAACAACTAGAACAACTAGAACAACTGTAACAACTAAAGAACTAAAACAACTATAACAACGGAAACAACTGAAACAACTAAATCGACTAAAACAACTAATACAATTACAATAACTAAAACAACTAGAACAACTATATCAACTAAAACAACTAAAACAACTAAAACAACTATAACAACTATCACAACTAAACCAACTAAAACAACTATAACACCTAAAACAACTAAAACACCTAAATCAACGAAGACACATACAACAACTATAACACCTTAAACAACTAGAACACATAAAACAACTAAAACACATACAACAACTAACACAACTCTAACAACTAAAACAACTATAACAAACAAAATAACTTAAACACCTATAACAACTAAACCCCTAAAACAACTAGAACACCTATAACAACTTAAACAACTAGAATACATATAACACAAAGAACACCTAAAAAACACCTATAACACCCAAACACCTAAAACAACTGTAACACTTAAACAACTAAAACAACTAAAACAACTAAAACAACTAAATCAACTAAAACAACTTTAACAACTAAAACAACTAAACAACTAGAACAACTAAAACAACTAAACAGCAATAACAACTAAAACAACTACAACAACTAAAACAACTAGAACAACTAAAACAACTAAAACAACTAAACAACTATAACAACTGAACAACTAAAACAACTAAAACAACTGGAACAACTAAAAGAACTAAAACAACTATAACAACTGAAACAACTGGAACAACTAAATCGACTTTAACAACTAATACAACTAAAACAACTAAAACATCTATAACAACTATATAGACTAAAACAACTAAAACAACTATAACAACTATTACAACAAAAACAACTAAAACAACTATAACAAATAAAACAACATAAACATCTATAACACCTAAAACAACTAAAACATCTAAATCAACTAAGACACATACATCAACTAAAACACCTTGAACAACTAGAACACCTAAAACAACTAAAACACCTATAACAACTAACACGCCTCTAACAACTAAAACAACTATAACAACTAAAACAACCAAAACACATATAACAACTAACACCTTAAACAACTAAAACACCTAAAAAAACTAGAACACCTAGAACACATATAACACAAAAAAACACCTAAAAAACGCCTATAACACCTATAACACCATAAACAACTGTAACACCTAAAACAACTATAACAACTAAACAACTAAAACAACTAAAACAACTAAAACAACTAGAACAACTATAACAACTAAATAACCTAAAACAACTAAAACACCTAAGACAACTAAAACAACTATAACACCTTTATCAACTGGAACACCTGAAACAACTAGAACACCTAATACAACTAGAACACCCAAACCAGCTAAAACACCTATAACACCTATAACATCTAAACAACTAAAACTCCTACAACAGCTGGAGAAACTATAACAACTAAAACAACTACAACAACTAAAACAACTAAAACCAATTAAAACACCTAAAACAACTACAGCAACTAAACAACTGAAACAACTAAAACAACTAGAACAACTAAAACAACTAAAACAACTAAAACACAAAAACCACTACAACAACGAAAAAACTGAAACAACTAAAACAACTAGAACAACTAGTTTGTTAGTTGTATAAAAACTAACACGCCCCTAACAACTAAAACAACTATAACAACTAAAACAACCAAAACACCTATAACAACTAACACCTTAAACAACTAAAACACCTAAAAAAACTAGAACACCTATAACACATATAACACAAAAAAACACCTAAAAAACGCCTATAACACCTAGAACACCATAAACAACTGTAACACCTAAAACAACTATAAGAACTAAACAACTAAAACAACTAAAACAACTAAAACAACTATAACAACTAAATAACCTAAAACAACTAAACACCTAAGACAACTAAAACAACTATAACACCTTTATCAACTGGAACACCTGAAACAACTAGAACACCTAATACAACTAGAACACCCAAACCAGCTAAAACACCTATAACACATATAACATCTAAACAACTAAAACTCCTACAACAGCTGGAGAAACTATAACTACAAAAACAACTACAACAACTAAAACAACTAAAACAATTAAAACACCTAAAACAACTACAGCAACTAAACAACTGAAACAACTAAAACAACTGAAACAACTAAAACAACTAAAACAACTAAACACAAAAACCACTAAAACAACTAAAACAACTGAAACAACTAAAACAACTAGAACAACTAAAACAACTATAACAACTAAACAACTAATACACCTAAAACAACTAAAACAACTAAAACATTCATAACACATATAGCAACTATAAAAAACTAAAACACTCAGAAACACCTATAACAACTAAAACAACTATAACAACTAAACAACTAAAACAACTGAAACAACTTAAACAACTACAGCAACTAAACAACTGAAACAACTAAAACAACTAGAACAACTAAACAACTAAAACAACTAAAACAACTGAAACAACTAAAACAACTAAAACAACTTGAACAACTAAAACAACTAAAACAACTAAAACAACTAAAACAACTAAAACAACTAAAACAACTGAAAAACTGAAACAACTAAAATAACTAAACAACTTGAACAACTAAAACAACTAAAACATTGAAAAAAAAACTAAAACAACTAAGACAACTTAAACAACTAAAACAAGTGAACAACTGAAACAACCACAACAACAAAAAAAACTATAACAACTAAAACACTAAAACAACTAAAAAAACTAAGACAACTAGAACAACTAAAGAACTAAAGAACTAAAGAACTAAAGAACTAAACAACTAAAACAACTAAAACAACTAAAACAACTAAAACAACTATAACAACTAAAACACCTAGAACAACCAAAACACCTATAACAACTATGACACCTAAAACAACTATAACACTCATAAGAACAAAAACAACTTGAACAACTATAACACCTAAACACCAAAACACCTAAAACACCTATAACACCTATAATAACTTAAACACCTGAAACAACTAAAACACCTAGAACAACTACAACGTATAAAACAACTAAAACACCTAAACAACTATAACACCTAAAACCACTAAAACACCTATAACAACTTGAACAACTAAAACACCTAAAACACCTGTAACACTTGAAACACCTATAACACATATAACACAATGAACACCTAAAACATCTATTACACCTGAAGTACCTAAAACAACCGAAACACCTAAACAACTAAAACAACTATAACAACTAAACAACTAATACACCTAAAACAACTAAAACAACTAAAACAACTAAAACATTCATAACACATATAGCAACTATAAAAACTAAAACACTCAGAAACACCTATAACAACTAAAACAACTATAACAACTAAACAACTAAAACAACTGAAACAACTTAAACAACTAAAACAACTAAAACAACTAAAACAACTAGAACAACTAAACAACTACAACAACTAAAACAACTGAAACAACTAAAACAACTAAAACAACTTGAACAACTACAACAACTAAAACAACTAAAACAACTAAAACAACTAAAACAACTAAAACAACTGAAAAACTGAAACAACTAAAATAACTAAACAACTTGAACAACTAAAACAACTAAAACATTAAAAAAAAACTAAAACAACTATGACAACTAAAACAACTAAAACAAGTGAACAACTGAAACAACCACAACAAAAAAAAACTATAACAAATAAAACTCTAAAACAACTAAAAAAACTAAGACAACTAGAACAACTAAAGAACTAAAGAACTAAACAACTAAAACAACTGAAACAACAAAAACAACTAAAACAACTATAACAACTAAAACACCTAGAACAACCAAAACACCTAAAACAACTATGACACCTAAAACAACTATAACACTCATAACAACAAAAACAACTTGAACAACTATAACACCTAAAAACCAAAAACACCTAAAACACCTATAACACCTATAATAACTTAAACACCTAAACAACTATAACACCTAAAACAACTAAAACACCTATAACAACTTGAACAACTATAACACCTAAAACACCTGTAACACTTGAAACACCTATAACACATATAACACAATGAACACCTAAAACACCTATTACACCTGAAGTACCTAAAACAACCGAAACACCTAAACAACTAAAACAACTAAAGTAACTAAAACAACTAAAACAACTATAACACCAATAACAACTAGAACACCTGAAACAACTAGAACACCTATAACAACTAAAACACCTATAACAACTAGAACACCTAAAACACCTAAAACATCTAAACAACTAAAACTTCTAAAACAGCTTAGAGCAACTAAATCAACTCAAACAACTACAACAACTAAAACAGCTAAAACAATTAGAACATCTAAAACAACTACAACAACTTAACAACTGAAACAACTAAACCAGCTAAAACAACTAGAACAACTAAAACACCTGAAACACATATACCACCTAAACACCTATAACACCTAAAACCCATATAACACCTATAATAAGTAAAACAACTATAACAACTATAACACCAAAAACAAATGAAACACCTAAAGCAACTATAACACATAAAACAACTACAACACCTAAAACAACTAGAACACCTAAAGCCACTGAAACAACTAAAATAACTACAACAACTGAACAACTAAAACAACTAAAACAACTAAAACAACTAAAACAACTAAAACAACTAAAACAGCTAGAACAACTAAACAACTACAACAACTATAATAGCTGAAACACCTACAACATCTGAAAAACACCTAAAACAACTACAACACCTAAAACAACCTGAGCACCTAAAACAACTACAACAACTAGAACAACTAAAACAACTACAACAACTAGAACAACACAAACAACTATAAGAACTAAAACAACTAAAACAACTATAACAACAAGAACAACTAAAACAACTAAAACAACTAAACAACTATAACAACTAAAACCACTTGAACAACTAAACCACCTAAAACAACTAAAACAACTGCAACAACTAAAACAACTATAACAACTAAAACAACTGAAACAACTGAAACAACTGAAACAACTAAAATAACTAAACAACTTGAACAACTAAAACATTTAAAAAAACTAAAACAACTTAGACAACTAAAACAACTAAAACAACTGCACAACTGAAACAACCAGAACAACAGAAACAACTATAACAACTAAAAACACTAAAACAACTATAACAACTAAAACAACTAGCACAACTAAAGAACTAAAGAACTAAAACAACTAAAACAACTGAAACAACTAAAACAACTAAACCAATTATAACAACTAAAACACCTAGAACAACTAAAACCCCTACAACAACTATAACACCTAAAACAACTATAACCCTCATAACAACAAAAACAACTAGAACAACTATAACACCTAAACCCCTAAAACACCTGAAACACCTATAACACCTTTAACAACTGGAACACCTGAAACAACTAGAACACCTAATACAACTAGAACACCCAAACCAGCTAAAACCCCTATAACACCTATAACATCTAAACAACTAAAACTCCTACAACAGCTGGAGAAACTATAACAACTAAAACAACTACAACAACTAAAACAACTAAAACAATTAAACACCTAAAACAACTACAGCAACTAAACAACTGAAACAACTAAAACAACTAGAACAACTAAAACAACTAAAACAACTAAAACACAAAAACCACTAAAACAACTAAAACAACTGAAACAACTATAACAACTAGAACAACTAAAACAACTATAACAACTAAAACAACTAGAACAACTAAACAACTAATACACCTAAAACAACTAAAACAACTAAAACATTCATAACACATATAGCAACTATAACAACTAAAACACTCAGAAACACCTATAACAACTAAAACAACTATAACAACTAAACAACTATAACAACTAAACAAATAAAACAACTGAAACAACTTAAACAACTAAAACAACTACAACAACTTAAACAACTAGAACGACTAAACAACTAAAACGACTAAAACAACCACATTACTAAAAACTCTAAAACAAATAAACAATTAAAACAACTTAAATAACTAAAACACCTAGAACAACTATAACACCTATAACAACAATAACACCTAAAACAACTAAATCACCTACAACTAAAACACCTAAAACGACTATAACACCTGCAACAACTAAAACACATAAAACAATTAAAACACCTAAACAACTAAAACACCTAAGCAACTAAAACACCTAAAACAACTAAAACACATATAACAACTAAAACAACTAAAACACATGAAACACATAAAACACCTAAACACCTATAACACCTAAATCACCTAAAACACATATAAAACCTATAATAAGTAAAACAACTATAACAACTATAACACCAAAAACAAATGAAACACCTAAATCAACTATAACACATAAAACAACTACAACACCTAGAACAATTAGAACACCTAAAACAACTAAAACAACTTAAACAACTACAACAACTAACCAAATAAAACAACTAAACCAACTAAAACAACTAAAACAACTATACCAACTAAAACAACTAGAACGACTGAAACAACTACAACAACTAAAATAACTGAAACACGTAAAACATCTACAAACACCTAAAACAACTACAACACCTAAAACAACTATAGCACTTAAAACAACTACAACAACTAAAACAACTAAAACAACTAAAACAACTACAACAACTAGAACAACTAGAACAACTAAAACAACTAAAACAACTATAACAACACGAACAACTAAACAAACTAAAACAACTAAACAACTAAAACAACTAAACAACTAAAACAACTAAATCCACTTGAACAACTAAAACAACTAAAACATTTTAAAAAACTAAAACAACTAGGACAACAAAAACAACTGAAACAACTGAACAACTGAAACAACCACAACAACAGAAACAACTATAACAACTAAAAACATAAGAACAACTAGAACAACTAAAACAACTAAAACAACTAAAACAACTATAACACCTATAACAACTAGAACACATGAAACAACTAGAACACCTATAACAACTAAAAAATATATAACAACTAGAACACCTAAAACACCTAAAACATCTAAACAACGAAAACTCCTAAAACAGCTTAGAGCAACTGAATCAACTAAAACAACTTCAACAACTAAACAGCTAAAACAATTAGAACATCTAAAACAACTACAACAACTCAACAACTGAAACAACTAAACCAGCTACAACAACTAGAACAACTAAAACAACTATAACAACTAAAACATTTAAAACAAATAAAGCAACTATAACGACTAAAACACTCAGAAACACCTATAACAACTAAAACACCTTGAACAAATACATCACCTATACAACTGAGACAACTAAAACAACTAAAACAACTGCAACAACTAAAACAACTAAACAACTAAAACATTTATAACAACTAGAACAACTAAAACAACTAAAACCACTAAACAACTACAACAACTGAAACCACTTGAACAACTAAAACAACTTAATCAACTAAAACAACTGAAACAACTAGAACAACTAAAACAACTAAACCAACTGAAACAACTAGAACAACATAAACAACTAAAACAACTTGAACAACTAAGACAACTAAAACAAGTACAACTACTAAAACAACTAAAACAACTAAAACAACTGAACAACTGAAACAACTTAAACAACAGAAATAACTATAACAACTAAAATAAATTGAACAACTAGAACAACTAAAGAACCAAAGAACTATAACAACTAAAACAACTAAAACAACTTGAACACCTTTAACAACTATAACACCTAAACAACTATATCACTTAAAACAACTAAAAGACCTTAAACAACTAAAACAACTAGAACAACTATAACACCTGAACACCTATAACACCAATAACGCCTATAACATCTAACACCTTAAACACCTATAACACTTAAATCACCTAAAACACCTACAACAACTAAAACACCTATAACAACTAAACACCTAGAACAACTATAACACCTAACACAACTACAACACACAAAACAACTATAACACCTATAACACTTAAAACACCTAAAACCCATGTAACACAATGAACACATATAACACCTGAAACACCTAAACAACTGAAACAACTAAAGCAACTAAAACAACAGAAACAACTATAACAACTAAAACACCTACAATAACTAGAACACCTACAACCTCTAAAACAACTACAACACCTAAAACAACTGCAATAACTTGAACAACTTAAACGCCTATAACAAATAAAACAACTATAACAACTAAAACAACTAAAACAACTATAACAACCAGAACAACTAAAACAACTAAACAACTAAAACAACTAAAACCACTTGAACAACTAAAAAATTTAAAACAACTAAAACAACTGAAACAACTAAACAACTAAAACAACTAAAACAACTGAAACAACTAAAACAACTAAAACAACTATAACAACTAAAACACCTAGAACAACTAGAACACCTATAACAACTATAACACCTAAAACAACTATAACACTCATAACAACAAAAACAACTTGAACAACTAAAACACCTAAACACCAAAAAACACCTAAAACACCTATAACACCTATAACAACTTAAACACCTGAAACAACTAAAACACCTAGAACAACTACAACATATAAAACAACTAAAACACCTAAACAACTATAACACCTAAAACAACTAAAACAACTATAACAACTTGAACAACTAAAACACCTAAAACACCTGTAACACTTGAAACACTCATAACACATATAACACAATGAACACCTAAAACACCTATTACAACTGAAGTACCTAAAACAACCGAAACACCTAAACAACTAAAACAACTAAAGTAACTAAAACAACTAAAACAACTATAACACCAATAACAACTAGAACACCTATAACAACTAAAACACCTATAACAACTAGAACACCTAAAACACCTAAAACATCTACACAACTAAAACTTCTAAAACAGCTTAGAGCAACTAAATCAACTCAAACAACTACAACAACTAAAACAGCTAAAACAATTAGAACATCTAAAACAACTACAACAACTTAACAACTGAAACAACTAATTCAGCTAAAACAACTAGAACAACTAAAACAACTATCACAACTAAAACATTTAAAACAAATATAGCAACTATAACGACCAAAACACTCAGAAACACCTATAACAACTAAACACCTTAAACAACTACATCACCTATAGAACTGAAACAACTAAAACAACTTAAACAACTGCAACAACTAAAACAACTTAACAACTAAACAACTAAAACAACTATAACAACTAAAACAACTAAAACAACTAGAACAACTAGAACAACTAAAACAACTAAAACAACCACACTACTAAAAACTCTAAAACAACTAAACAATTAAAACAACTTGAATAACTAAAACACCTAGAACAACTATAACACCTAAAACAACTATAACATCTAAAACAACTAAAATACCTACAACTAAAACACCTAAAACGACTATAACACCTGCAACAACTAAAACAACTAAGCAACTAAAACACCTAAAACAACTAAATCACATATAACAACTAGAACAACTAAAACACCTGAAACACATATACCACCTAAACACCTATAACACCTAAAACCCATATAACACCTATAATAAGTAAAACAACTATAACAACTATAACACCAAAAACAAATGAAACACCTAAAGCAACTATAACACATAAAACAACTACAACACCTGAAACAACTAGAACACCTAAAACAACTGAAACAACTAAAATAACTACAACAACTAAACAACTAAAACACCTACAACAACTATAACACCTAAAACAACTATAACCCTCATAACAACAAAAACAACTGGAACAACTATAACACCTAAACCCCTAAAACACCTAAAACACCTATAACACCTATAACAATATAAACACTTGAAACAACTAAAACACCTAGAACAACTACAACACATAAAACAACTAAAACACCTAAATAACTATAACACATAAAACAACTAAAACAGCTATAACAACTTAAACAACTATAACACCTATAACACCTGTAACACTTGAAACACCTATAACACGTATAACACAATGAACACCTATAAACACCTATTACACCTGAAGTACCTAATACAACCGAAACACCTAAACAACTAAAACAACTAGAGCAACTAAAACAACTAAAACAACTATAAAACATATAACAACTAGAACACATGAAACAACTAGCACACCTATAACAACTACAACACCTATAACAACTAGAACACCTAAAACACCTAAACATCTAAACAACTAAAACTCCTTAAACAGCTTAGAGCAACTAAATCAACTATAACAACTACAACAACTAAAACAGCTAAAACAATTAGAACATCTAAAACAACTAAAACAACTTAACAACTGAAATAACTAAACCAGCTAAAACAACTAGAACAACTAAAACAACTATAACAACTAAAACATCTAAAACAAATATAGCAACTATAACGACTAAAACACTCAGAAACACCTATAACAACTAAACACCTTAAACAACTACATCACCTATAGAACTGAAACAACTAAAACAACTAAAACAACTGCAACAACTAAAATAACTAAACAACTAAACAACTAAAACAACTATAACAACTAGAACAACTAAAACAACTAAAACAACTAAACAACTAAAACAACTGAAACCACCTGCCAACGTATGATTGATTTTGCAGACGATAAGTTTATGACCCAAATGGTGAAGACACCCACAAGAGGTAGCAACATTCTTGATCTCCTATTTAGTGCAGCGAATCTCATGTCACGAACGTCGAAGTAGGCGAACCGCTCGGAACTAGTGAATACAACTGTATCCGTTTTTTGATAAGAGCTCGAGTTGAAAACATCAACAAACTACGAAAAATTCCCTAACTTCAGATTGGTTAATTTTGATGGCTTAAGAGAGTCAATAACGTCAGCAAATATAACCCTCGGACAAGATGTCAATCAATAGCTTGACTATTTCTTGACTGCGCTTAAAAATATCGAACATGAGCATATGCCGCGCAAAAACAGGCGAACAACAGCCTATCAGCCCAAGTACTGGAAAGGAGAATTGCAGCGCCTCCAATCACGAAAGAAAGCAAAGCATTCGGCTAAGCAGAGACATCCACATGACGACGTAGCAAAAGATGAATATAAAATTAGTAGACGAGATCTAAAGAGGGTCCTTAAACGTAAGAAGAAAGATTATGAAAATGAAATTGCTGCAAATACCAAAACTAATCCGAAACAATTTTTTAGTTATATTTCGAGCAAAAAAAACGTAAAATCTGTAATAGGTCCTCTCGAGAACGATGTTGGTGAGTTAGAAACGGACGACACCAAAATGAGTGTTCTACTTAACGAATACTTTTGCTCTGTTTTTACGTTAGAGAATCAGGATATTCCTAATCCTGAGGATATCGTAGCGGTAAACAAATTGAAGCCCTCACCACAGTGAACTTTTCCCCCGCCGAAATTATTAAATATATAAATAAATTGGAAGTCACCAAATCTCCAGGTCCAGACCAGATTCATCCTAGAATTCTAAAAGAGACTAGAAACGAAATTGCCGAACATTTATCAAACATTTTCACCCAATATCTCACAAAATGGCACCTGCCCCTCCAAATGAAAAGATGCCAATGTTACCCCAATTTTTAAAAAAGGGGACAAAAAGTGTCCCGGCAACTACCGTCCAATTAATCTCACCTCAGTCATTGGCAAGTTGATGGAAAGTTTGATAACGGAAAAAATTAGACTTCCTAGAATCGAACAAATTGATTGGCAACTCCCAGCATGACTTTAGACAAAACCGTTCCTGTCTTACAAATCTGCTACTCTTTTTCAGAAATATAATCGAAATCCACGACACAAAATCTCCAATCGATATCATTTACCTTGACTTTCAAAAGGCCTTTGATAAAGTCCCCCACAAGCGCCTAATTAGTAAGTTGCACAGCATCGGTATCCGAGGCGAGCTCAACAGCTGGATAAAATGCTGGCTTACGGACAGACGGCAGCGAGTTGTACTAAACGGATTTTTTTCCTCCTGGGGTAACGTTACAAGCGGCGTGCCCCAAGGATCCGTGTTAGGGCCAGT
>SDVV010000064.1:0-44642 GCA_016164225.1 Gammarus roeselii | reverse complement strand
TACTCACGGACCCAACCTACCGTAAAAAGCTTATCGCTTTCGGAAAACACACCGGACTATACGAAGCTGTCTAAACCTCTAACACCTGTGCAAATGAGATGGTCCCTCCACCTCATTACGCACAGAAACAACACATTTTACGAAGATACGGATTAACTCTATACTCTCTCGTACGCGCTAGTACGCGAATATGCCACAATTAAAATATGTACTGACCTCATCTTGACAAAACTAATATTTTCGCACGCGAGGCCGTGCGGACTTACCTGAATCAACGACGGTCGCGTCCTACGGGACAGCCTATTATGACTCACGCTGAGGCTCTGGTGGAAACGTCTAAGCGTTTTTCTTATGTGCACCAGCGTGCGTCTGACTTGCTAAATTTTTCACATTTATCTAACTTTAGAAGCGTTGTCTTTTTTTCTGGGTTACTGAGGCGTGCGAGCCTGTTGGAATCCATGATCATCGAGCCCTACGAGGGAGCCTATTATGACTCGCGTTGAGGCTCTGGTAGAACTGAAAATCTAATCAAATCGAATCCTGTCTTTACGTGTTTCTTAGATGCAGAGAAAGTGTTTGATAGAGTAAATCACTGGACATTGTTCAGGAAACTAATTGAAAGGGGAGCCCCTCTTCATATCGTAGAGTTGCTTGTGTTCAGGTACAGAGAGCAGTAATTTCTTTTGCGGTGCTGAAGCTCAAAATCAGCTTCCTATCATTGTATCAATTGAATTAGACAAGGAGGGCAATTGTCGCTATTGTTATTCAATGTTTACACCGATGAGCTGAATTGCTTATTAGGCAGGGAGAACGTATGATGTCATGTTGACAATCGCTGTATTAATAATCTTAGCAATGCTGATGATATGATGTTTGTAGCTCCAACTTTATGTGTTCTGCAGAAGCTGGTAGATATTTGTAGTCATTATGCTCAGCCATGTGATATTGTGTCCTAAGCGTTACCTCTCGACTGATGTTAAGTTACATATTGTCACACTGGACTTTGTGGACGAATTTCGGTATCCTGGGTATATTGTCTTCTGCAGATTGCGCTGATGATAAGGATGCTGCTAAGCAGACCAGGCGGCAAAATACCGTTGGTAACATGCTAATGCAAAAGTTCTCCTTAGCGCCAAAGGAAGCAACAACACAGCTTTTTAAATCCCATTGTTACCCAATATACTACAATGCACTGTGGAGAGATTCCTGTCAATACAATATGATAAAGCTGACAGTGAGCTACATTGACACCTTTTGTCGACTGATACAGGTCCCATGCTCGACATCCGCGAGCCAAGTATTTGTAGCGAATGCATCGGATCACATTAAAATACTTCTTCGTAACGCGGCTTACAGCCTCATGACCAGAGTTATGACTTCTAACAGTAAAATCCTCATTGCAATTTGCACCAGCGATGCGCCCGCTAAGTCGGCAACGTTAGGACGTTAGAGAGAAATACTGCACACACTAGAGGATTGATAATATGTGTCCGTTTGGAATACAATTGTTTTTTTCTAACGTGCTTCCTGATTTGACGTTTCTGCCTTTGTAAACTTGCGGATCATCCATATTTATAGTATAATAAGTTTTGTATCAGATGAACTCCTATGCTATTGATGGTTTATACGAGAGTGTATTATTATTATTAATTGAGCGGTGGTTATTTATGCCAAACGGGTCTAGCCTGTCCTACCGTGGTGGAGTTTTAAAATTTCCACTAGATTAGGTAGAGAGTATCAAATGTACTATTATGCCTTTGTAGTTTTATCAAAAAAAATTCAAGTGTTGGTATTCATATTCATGATGATCTGTACTTCTCTCGCCCCCATATTACTTTGGTACATATTTCATCATACTATGAGAATTATGATCTTAATTTGATCTTTTCCGTTGTAAACACAGAGTTGGAGAGAGAGCTCGTGCATTGACATCGTGGGTTGCCAGTCATTAACTGAGATCACTTGCTCCTGTTTCGTTTTGTTAAACTGTTCAGGTTTAATTCAAATCATTATTATTCTTTTTTGGGCGAGTATATAGGCTATTTCTTCATTGAGCTTCATCTGTTCTTGTGGTAGTTCCCTACATTCCGAAATGGATCTCGAAATTGAACAACAGCTGGCGCCTCTCCGTGCAAAAGTGAAAGAACAGGTGAGGAAACTTCACTTTTTGTTAAAAGAAGAAAGGGAGGAGTTTCAACATGTATGTTATACGTTGAAAACTAAGCATTTGCAAAGGTAATTGTTTATATGAAGGTTGATTGGATTATTTTGTTATCTGTCAGGTGGCATGAATAGGCCAGTCTCAGATTTTACTCCATTATAATCTGGTTAACTAGTTGAAACGGCCCCAATAATTTGTTACATATAGCTTGTTATCAATTACGCTATGAATGTGCAATAATTCCACTTCCTATCTGTTGGGTGGCTGTTTATACCCTGAAAGTACTGGTGCTTATGGCTATACAGACCTCCTTGCTTTCCTCTGATCTGAGTTGTTGGTCTGTGTTAGCTGATTGGGTCTTCAAAGATGAGAAACAATCAATATGAAGTTCATGCCTAGGTGTTGAAGGAAGATCTCACATACGCTTAGACATTTAATCCTCCTGTATCCATTCAATATATCTATAATTAACTATGCCATTTTATTCCCAGCACCCCTTTATATATCAATAATTGAAATGTGAATTAAAAGTTTGAGGGTACCAATAGACAGAGCATGCTTATATTAGTATCTATAAGTTGTTTTAAATAAAGTGTTACATAAAATATTAAGCCTGACAGGTCTTTTTGATGCTTGTCTTTTTACTGCAGTCATACTTGACTGTCAAAATAATTTTTCTTCTGATTTCATTGTAGGAAACAGTTTTTCTTCAATAATTGCTATCCAACATTACTGGAAGTCATTTTTCCACATCCTGAACTAATTATGACCCTTATGTAGCTATCGGTGAATGAGCAAATATTATGAAAAAACTAAGTAATTAATAATATGATAAAACAAGTAAAAAAAATTTTTTTTTACCATTCAATAGCAAACAAATTGCATTAACATGAATACATGGCATGCTAGGTAAGGTATTATTATCTTTATATGAAAATATGATGAAAAAAGATCATTCCTAGGCGTTAAACATAAGTCAAGACCTAGGCCTAGACTTGTCATCATGTGTTATAAACCTCGGGGGTCATTACATATAAAATTTGTTACGGATTTTGAAATTAGCTGCGGTACAAAAATTTTGAGTCAATTACTTCCAGATGTCATTATATGTGTAAAGAATTGCATTTAATTATTTTTCATTCAAGAATAACAAAAATATTTTTGAACAAAATAAGTGTGGAGAATTGCCCCTGATCGTTTTTTCCTCTGGTGTGATTCCCCACCAGATTGCACAATTTGGCAGGCAGCGCAGGCAAACATTGATAAGAAATATGTGACACCGGACACCGGATGTGAAGTACATCGCACATAAACAATTCTTCAAAAATATTTGTTGTGCTAAAATTTCATGCACACATTTTCCTCCATAGCATATTAATTCAAGCTGAAACCGAGATTCCTAACCACTGTGCATCACCATCATTGAAGAACTACTAATCTCTGTGACCAAACAGTCTGGATCGTCATCGGTTACTGAGAGAAACTAACGGAAACCAATATCGCAATTTATTGTCGGGAGAATAAAAAATTGACAATTCACAATACAACGGGCAATATCAGTCAAGTCAAAGCGCATCAGCCTTTGGTATGAATGCAACAATAGCTAAACTGTAATATTGAATTACGCCCTTCATGGTTCAAACGCCAATTTAACATTACTGCATTTTGACAATAGATGAAAACGAACACCAACGTCACACACGTTATGTAAACAAGTTTGCTGCAACATCCATGGAAGAGACAGAGGAGTGGAAGTGCAAATTAAGCATTGTTAGAAATGGCAATTTTTATTAAGAACTGACAGGTATTGTTCATTAAAATTTATAACTACCATAAGAAAGAGTATCATCTAAATGTTACTTTCTGTTTTGTATGACGCCTGGTTGGTGAAAGACGCTTACGTCTATGTGCGGTCATGTCAAGCTCTACACACATGTAATTCTGCACCAGATTGCACAATTTGGCAGGCAGCGCACGCGAACATTGATAAGAAATATGTGAAGCGCACATGAAATCTTGAGATGAAGCGCACGTGAGGACATCTTTCAAAATATCGCACGCGGAGACAGTACATCGCACGTAAACAATTTTTCAAAAATATTTGTTGTGCTAAAATTTCATGCACGCATTTTCCTCCATAGCTTATTAATTCAAGCTGACACAGAGATTCCTAACCAATGCACATCACCATCATTGAAGAACTACTAATCTTTGACCGAACAGTCCGGATCGTCATCGGTTACTGAGAGAAACGAACGAAAACCAATATAGCATTTTTTTGGCGAAAGAATAAAAAATTGACGATCCACAATACAACGGGCAATATCAGTCAAGTCAAAGCGCATCAGCGTTTGGTATGAATACAACAATAGCTAAATTGTAATGTTGAATTATGCCCTGCATGGTTCGAACGACAATTTAACATTACTGCATTTTGACAATAGATTGAAACAAACACCGACGTCACACACGTTATGTAAACAAGTTTGCTGCAACATTCATGGAAAAGACAGCGGCGTGGAAGTGCAAAATTAAGCATTGAGAGTAATGGCAATTTTTAATAAGAACTGACAGGTATTGTTCATTATAATTTAAAACTACCATAAGAAAGTGTATCATCTAAATGTTACATTCTGTTTTGTTTGACGCCTGGTTGGTGAAAGACGCTTACGTCTATGTGCGGTCATCTCAAACTCTACGCATATTTAATGCTGCAGTCTGTTTCGCGACGCTCGCTGCTTCGCGCCTCTAGCTCTCTGTTTTGTATATATTTATCAGTGTCTGTGACAGTGACGCACGTAACTCGGCAAACATACTGCTGCGAGCGCACGCAAAGGTCTAGATATGCCGATCTCAGCTTTTGAGGCGCACGGCTGGTTCGGTTCTTAATATTTGGCAATGAAAACGCACGTAATGTTCTCAACCCCGTGCCCAATTGTGCAATCTGGATTCTGCAGTCTGTTTCTTGGCTATTGCAGCCTCGCAGATCTAGTTCTCTGTTTTGTATATAGCTATTTGTCAGTGTCTCTGACAGTGGCGCACGTAACTCGGCAAACATACTGCTGCGAGCGCACGCAAAGGTCTAGATATGCCGATCTCAGCTTCTGAGGCGCACGGCTGGTTTGGTTCTTGATATTCGGCGATGAAAAAGCACGTAATGTTCTCAACCCGGTGCCCAATTGTGCAATCTGGATTCCCCCCAGTTGTATATATGTATATATCTACATAAGTTTAAACTTCTTTCTAAAATCCTTGTGTGGCAACAAACTTCAACATATTCCAAGTATCATGACCAAATTGGGGCCTCTAGCCACAGCATTAAAATTTGAACTACGTAAATTTTTCCAAATCATAATTATCAGATGCATGAAAGACACACCTTTACTATGGCAATTTTTCATTAATTCTGTGTGGGTAATGAATTTCTACTAGTTGATGATTCTGACTAACAAAGACCTTCTCTTTCAAGTCCCGTAGTCAAATAGTGACATTTCCAATGTTTGGTGCCAAAAAGATGCGGGGAGTCACCCCGTGTTGCCAACCGCGGGGGATTGCCACAGTCGTAGTAGACCGCGGGGGATTGCCACATAGACGTAGTAGACAATCACTGCAAGGGTGAGATACAAGGGTGAGTCAACACTATATACAAATATACAACTGGAGGGAATCACTCCAGGTGAAGAAACAATGAGTGATTTCCCCAATTATTTTAGTAATGAATATCTTTGTTTTTCCTCAATGAAAAGTAATTAAATGCAGTTATTCACAGATATAAGGACATTTGAAAGTAAAAGACTCAAAATGATGATACCAAACCTAATTTCAAGTTGCGTAACTAATTTTATAGAGACCCAATGTTTAGCTAGCTTTACAGCATCAACCGGGGTGACTCCCCGCAGCCAAAAACCGGGGATGACTCCTTGCACCCCGGTTTTGGGCACCAAAACATGGCAGTGGTGGTGACCGTTGCGATGCTGATAGCCAGGGCGGTGTTGGTGGGGGCAGGGAAGGTGCTGGCGGCCGCCATTTGTAAGATATACTCCACCAAGACAGGGGCATCGTGGCACCCCGGAAGAGGAGGCACAACCGCCACAGATGGCACCCGGCATTCCTTCATAGTCAACACCAGGTTAAGAATGCTTCCCAAAGCGACAAAAGTACCTTCCCTCCCTCACTGAGTGAGCCCAAGAAGAATAAAACAATAACAATCAAGAAACTGGGAATCAACGAGATGGATATACTGATTATAAACGTCTGCTGACCAATCCAATGAAGGCAAGTTAGAATCACCAAACACAACTACCTCTCTGCCAACACAGAACTCCAGCAAGAATTCAATCAGTTAAGCATTCTCCTCAGCTGAGTAGGAGGGTGAACCTTAAGCCACCACAACCGAAACATTATCAAGGAGGGAAATGGCAGCAACATTGGGTAATGTCACCTCAATTACCACAACTTTCCAATTGTTTTCAACTTACAAACAGACTATATGCTTCTTTACTTCCCCCACCACATCCCCCCTCACCAGCTGAAACCCCAACAAATCAACAAAGGATTGGGACAACAAAAAAGTCAACCATAACTCGCACACGCCACCAACTGCATACCCCACCGCTGCACCATGTGACCAACAAAAGGGACCTTATTCATCAGAGAAATCAAATTGACACAGCACAACCTCAGAGAGGGGAAGTTCATCTGCAAAGACAGACTAGCTAGTTTGAAGCACCACTTCTGCGACCACCCAGGATGCCACGGATATCAGTCAAAGCTCCACGCCCACCTCCACCAGAGCCACGATGCCCCCAGCATCACTACCACGGCTCACACCCCCACCTCGGACGCCATCATCACGGCGACCGCCAGCACCATCGCGGCCGCCAGCAACACCCCGGCCGCCAGCAACACCACGGCCGCCAGCAACACCACGGCCGCCAGCAACACCACGGCCGCCAGCAACACCCCGGCCGCCAGCACCTTCCTTGCCCCCACCAACACCGCCCTGGCTATCAGCATCGCCGCGGTCACCAGCACCGCCACGCCCACGCGCACTGCTCCCAACACCATGACCACCACTTCGGTCGCCCCAGCCCGACCGCCACAGCCTCGATAATCACCAACCAGTGCACAACCAGAGGAATCCCCGGAAATGACAACAGGCCCACCCCAACTAGCACCGGGATCAGCCCCCGTCCCGCAGCAGCCGCAAAGAATTCACTTCTCTCCTCTCCGTCACCCTCTGATGCCTGAAGAGCACCCCTCCAAGTTAGCAATTCTGCTCTTTGCCTGTACATCCGCTAAAATTCCCGCAGAGAACTCGAAAGGGGCTGGGTGGGTTGGAACTGTACTATCAAAGACTCCCAAAAAATAAGCAGCAAAGACTTTGCACATCCTTCCAGGATCCTGCACTATCTCACCCGTCTGCAAGCAAAGAGGACCCACAGCTGGACGGCCAATGTTTTTATTTCTCGCATAAGCATGAAACAGCTTACCGTTATCAGGCCTGTTCAGTAAATTAAACTCCTACTTCTTCCTTGAGTCACTGGAACAATTTCTATAGTGCCCATTCAGCTCACTAAATATGTGTAATCTCTCAAGAGCACTGGCTGAGTTGCAACCCTCTCCCTCTCTGCAAGCTATGCCTCTGATCTCTCAAGCATGAGACGGGGGCACCCTCATAGCCCATAGGGGGCCAGAACAAACAGGCATGCGAGGTATGAACTTATCAATGAGGGACAACAAGACCAACTGAAGAAAAAAAATCTTCACACACTTTAAAATAGATAAATTCTAGCCTCCAGTCAATCTGGGACAAAGCTTCTGAAATTCTGGCATAATTTCCCTTCTGCCAAGTACGTTTCTCCCCCACAGCCACATGCTCCAGCCCCTCCCCACTGAAGATATACTCCAACACAACAGAAGAATGCTGGTAGCAAGGCGGCGGCAGCAGCAATACAAACACCTCACCCACACGATCATCCTTGGATGTAAGAAGAAGATCCAGTATATGGTCAGAAAATATACAAGAAGCTTTCTTACTCACTACCAAAGTCCAAGTGATGAAGAACAGTCTAAAAATTGCATGTCAATTGCCCGGATAAAGCCATCAATAAGGTCCAAGGACCAGTCAATTGTTGGTAAATTAAAATCTCCTGCTTATGTAAATCACCTGTGTATATGTATTTGCTTTCATAGTTTTGCGCATCCCTTCCAGCATCTTCCCGTTGTGGTTCTGCAAGTCTTCCTTGGTGCTGGCGTGCATGACTGTGCTGGCCCCTCCTGGCTCTATGCACCTGATGACTGGGTATGCTGAACCCTTGGGAGGGCTGCGAAGGTAAGAATCATACTCTTGTAATCTACACAAGACCACATAATCAGCTTTGAACCAGGATCAACTGTCACATAATTCATCTGAAAGACATACTCCACCAAGACAAAGGCAGTGTGGCATCCCGGGAGAGGATGCGAATCTGCCACAGAAGCCACCGGATCCTCCTCTGTAGTCCGCACCAGTTCAAGAATCTGCCCCAATTAACAAAAGTATTTTTTCTCACCCACTCAGTGAGTCCAAGAAGAACAAAACAGTCAAGAAACGGAGAATCAAAGGGAGGAATATAATTATTAAAAAATGTCTGCAGACCAATTCAATGAGGGCAAGTTGAACAACAACCTCCCTGCCAAAACAAAACTCAAGCAAGAATTCAATCAGTTCAGTCTTTTCCTCAGCTGAATAGGAGGGGGGGCGGCCGTAAACCACCACAACTGAAACATCATAATCAAGGCAGCAACATTGGGCAAACGCACCTCAATTGGCACAAACTTTAAATAGTTTGCAACATACAAACAGACTCCATGCTTCTTCACTTTTTCTACCCATCTCCCCTCACAAGCTGAAACCCTGGCAAATCAACAAAGGTCCATGACACGGGAGAGGTCAACAACGACCTACTGCAAATCTTGCTGCTGCACCATATGACCAACATAAAAGGGACCTTATTCATAAGAGAATTCAAATTGACACAGCACGACCACCAACGAGTAAAATTTAGCTGCTAGGACCCGCCAACTAGTTGAAAGCACCGCCACCACAGCCACCCTGGATGACAGATGTAAAAGTTTCTGTACTACTTTTTTTATTAATTGACTCAAACTACTATAGGCATGCTTTTTCTTTTGGCACTTCTGTTTGATGTAGGAAATCACCACAGTTTAGGGGTCATAGCTTGTCTTATGTTTTTATTTACAAATACCTTTTGATGGTCTGATCATACAATGTTGAAACTTATGGTGCTTCAGGATCTCAATAGTGGCTATATATACACACTGAATATGAAGTTTCTAGGTTCTCTACTTCATGCGTTATTGTAAAGTAGGCCAAAAATGCTGGTTGATGCTGCCTGTAAAACACCATCACTGTCAATTTTTCTAGAATCGTATCCATGTATTGAATTTTTTAAGTAGCTGATAAATACTAAGACTTGCTCTTACAGTGCTGTAGTCACATTTGGACATTCCTAATGTTTTGGTGCTGTGAAGGCAATAGGGGTGCGGGAGATTCCCCCCAGGTCACTGACCACTAAGAATCACCCCGGTCTATGCTATTTGTTATCTCTAAATTCAATTCATAAATCAAAAATTTCATTACTTATCTCCTAAATACTAATGAAAGTCATTTAAACATCATCTGAACCAACAAAGATGGTCAAAAACATTTCCAGAGCAGACACAATTGTGAAGTTTTTTATTTGCATAAGTATCTGCTAAAGGTTCTAATAAGTCTTTTATACAAATTGTAAAATTGTTTACTATCATGGTTATATTTTTCAGGGTGACAAGATCAGGGACATGAAGGTGGCTGGTGCAGCTGACATTGATGTAAAGAAGGAGGTGATTGAGCTGAAAGCTCGCAGAAAGGTGAGCGGTATTGGGTGAATTATCCAATATATTTGCTTCTATTGAGTTACCAAAAACCATTAGCAATATAGCTAATTAGCTATACACTCAACTGAATAACTGTGATGAATTTAATACAATGAGCCCATTGCCAAACTGAAAATGATGAATACCTCAAACAGTATATAAGTCATTTTGAGTCATGAGTTGCATGTTAGTCATATATGACAATTTCATGGCTATAATAGACTTGGCTTTAATGGAGTTAGTTTGGTCAATTTGTCAAGTTGAATGAGTACATTTTACTGATGCCGTAGGTGCAGCCTATATTGTGTTTCAAGATCATATTATGGTGAGGCTTTCATTGATATAAACTTTTTTAACAGTTGCAGGGCACCCCTTATATTTTCTCTTGTATGGCATGTGTCTTGGTCCCAAGTTGATGAGCTACACAATCCCTGTGTAATAGTGAATATTTAAAAAGATAAAATTGAACAATGTGTTATTGGATTTGTATAGCTATAGCACTACTCTGCTGTAGTTGATATTATTTGTAATCATAGCTATAGGTATATAGGTTCTGGATAGGAACACAAATCGTTGTAGACCGATGTTCCTATCCAGTTCATAGTTAGCTGTTCCCTGAAATCAATAGATGTATCAATTGTAATATGGGAAAGCCATCTAATAATTCCCCCTCCCCACGACCATCTCATTTCTCAACAAGACCCCAAGCACATCAGGGCAGTGGAAAAGCTTATCCATTCTCCACTCATACCTATCCATTGCTTGTTCTCTTGCTACCTCCACACTTATGTCTCCTTCCTAATGCTTGAAATCTATCCACCCAAACTTTGGTCTACCTCCAGGCCTATGTCCACTCACCTCTGCTTTCGTCACCCTTATCACCAATCTCCCATCATCCCCATGTGTCCAAACCATCTGTTATTTTTTCAAAAATAATAACTTGTAGCTATGTAAGAAAAATTAATTTGAAATATTTCAGAAATGGTTTTTGATGATTGTGCAAAGGGAATAAATACATTTTGATATTAATCCAACTTGATATGCCACATGTTGTTAAACTATGATGTTCTGCTATTATAAAAGAATTGGAGCTCTTTGATGTCTTACTTAGCTAGCTATATATATATATTTTTTCAATTAATTTCTTCATTATAATTTTCATGGTTATTAAAAAAAAAATCCCACTTGGTAGCAACACATATCCACCAAACAGAATACTAATAATAGCAAAGAAAGACAAAACTCTGGCTACAATGATTTCTATGAATATCAAGGTTGACCAACATGTAGCTTGCTACTGGTATCTACTGTGTCATTGGTTCCTTGTATCACGAGGGTAAAGGTATCAGTTATGATAGGCTGGAAGGAATATAAGTTGTCTATCAGCAATTAGTGTGAAAACATTATTGATAACCCAGTGTAAACTCTGATGGTAGCAGTATGCACCAAGCTCTCAACAATTCTTCTATAGCTACCATTCTTTTTTTAATTATTTTTCGACTGATACACTATTACTGGCTGCTACAGAAGTATTTTTTATGGATGCCTAGTTCATTACCATGTAGCTTTAAACTAAACATTTTGCACAAGGAATTTAACTTGACATTGGTATCTATTTGAGTTTTGTTGCTGAATATATTTCTCAATGATTTGTGAAAGTCAAATCTCTATTAAGCTGTCAGGCCCTTCTGATGATACTGATCTTGGACCTCACTCCTGACTCAAAGTTTTGGTATGTGTGTGGGTGTTTGAGAGGAGTGCAAGGTGTGTCTAGCTGTCTGTTTCTCTACTTCTGGGGAATTTGTCTTTGCACCTTGCCCCTATATCTATAAATTTCTACAGAGTGGATATGTCGAGCAGGAAAAATTCAAGATTTCTGTGTATCTATAATTATTAGTGAATTTTGTTGTTTCTGTGACTTTACCCTACTGCTTTGGTTTTGTAGGAGTTGGAGGACCTCACTCTGAAGCTGAGTCCTCCTGACACTTTTGACCGCAACAAGATGGCAGATCTGGCCAAGAGACGTTTCTTCTATGACATCTCCTTTGCCATCTATGGCGGTATTACAGGTGCGCTTGGGAACAAAGTAGCTATGTAAAGTAGTGGCATAGACTATATCACTAAGACATGGGTCTCTACCCCATTCCCTTGTTTTCATCATGTTCACTGCACTTGGTAGTTACTAGAAAGTAGACAGGTGTGTATTTTCTCCCATGGAAACAAGTGAATGTTGTTGTAGCTACAGCTTCTGAATAGTTCCAATATTTTCCTGGTGAACTTATTAAAAAGCGAATAATCAATAGTTGCTACCAGAGTGTCACAATAATAAACACATTGTAAGAGATCCTTACTTACTAGTTGCTCTAGGGCCTTTGATAATGACAGCTAATGATTTATAATTACCAAAAACCCAATGAAATCATTTCCTCTGTTGAATTTAACCTAGTCATTATTTGTAGTAGGGTATTTATGACTCATATTATGAGCTGCAGATTGATTTTTTTTGTGGATACATTGGAGGAATTTGATTCAACAAAATCCAATTTATTTAGCCATGCAGTTACTACATTAGCTACATGTAAGTGGTTTTATAGTACAGTATCAAATAGGTTTTCAAAACAACTTCTTAAGCTTCTTGTTTTGTAGATTCAAATTCTTCTCCAAGTTAGCTAGCACTGTCCGGTGTGATTCTCCATAATTTTTGCAAACTTTGGAATAATTTATAAAGTAGCTACGTAACTTAGAATCTTTGTATTTACTGTATAGCGTCGACCGGGGTGACTCCGTGCAGTCAAAAACCCTATGCGACTTCCCGCACTCCCATTTTGGTCACCAAAACGTTGGAAATCACAATATTCCACTACCGGACTTGAAAGAACAGGTCTTTGTTAGTAAGTATCTGATACTTGTGGAAATTCGATGCACGCACAGAATTTATGAAAAATCGCCAAAGTGAAGGTGTGTTTTTCAGGTCCCCGATAATTTTGGTTTGGAAAATTTGATGTTTCGCAAACTTTGATGCTGTGGCTAGAGTTTCCATTGGATTAAGGCCAAATTTAGTGGTGATACTCGGAATATGTTGTAGTTTGTTGAGTATGAAGGATTTTGGGAAGAAATGTAAACTTTTGTAGATATATACAAATATACAACTGCGGGGAGTCACCCCAGGTGAAAAAAAATTTGGGGGCGACTCCCTGCACCTATTTTGTTATTAAATATCTTATTTTCTTCAATGAAAAGTAATTAAATGCAGTTCTACACACATAAAAAAACATCTGGAAGTAAATGACCCACAATAATGATACCACAGCTAATTTCAAAATGCGTAACTAATTTTATAATGATGCGATGTTTTTAACACAGGGTGACACGTCTAGGCCTAAGTGTTGACTTATGTTTAACGCCCAGGAACGATTTTTTTCATCATATTTTCATATCTAGATAATAATACCATACCTAGCATGACTTGTATTCATGTTAATGCAATAGAAATCATTTTTTTACCTGTTTTATCATATTATTAAAAAGATAGTTCTTTCGTAATATTCCCTAATTTACCAATACTTTAGGGTGATAATTAGTTCAGGATGTTGAGAAATGACTTCCAGTAAAGTTAGATTGCAATTATATTAGAATTTTTTTATTTAATGCTGTGAAATTGAAAAAAAAAATTCCTTCAACAGTCGAGCATGACAGCAGCAAAAGACGAGCATTAAAAAGACCTGTCAGACATAATATTTTGGTACTCTCAAACTTTTAATTTGCGTTTCAATTATTGATATATGGGGGGTGCGGGAAGTCACCCCGTTTGGTGCGGGGAGTCACCCCTGATTGAGGGCCGTAGCTTGCCGGGCAGTTTTTCATAAATAACTTTTTTTGGTTAACGCTAGAATGTTGAAACTTATGGTGCTCCATGTTTATAATAGTAGCTATACACACCATAAGTACAAAGTTTCTTGGCCGCATACTTTTTGAGTTATTTCAAAGTATGTGCAAAATGCGGGGAGTCACCCCGGTCAACGCTATATAGCCTACAACATTCTATCATCAACCAAAAAAAAGTTAGTGACAAAAAACTGTGTTGCAAGCTTTGCCCCCTTATTGGGGGTAATTCTCCATGCCAAATGGGGTGATTCCCTATGTAACACAAATTAAAAGTTTGAGAGTATCAATAGAATGAGCATGTCTATATTAGTATATAGCTATCAGTTGATTAAAATGGATAAATTACATACATTTTTATGCCTGACAGGTATTTTTTCATGCTTTTCATTTGCAGCAGTCTGTCTTGATAGCCAAAGCTTTTTTTTCATTCTATTGTGGGAAACATTTTTTTTTTTCAATAATTGCAAACTAGCTTTACTGGAAGTCATTTTTCTGCATCCTAAAATAATTATGACCCTGAAGTAGTTTTTTATAAAATACAATAAAACAAGTAGCTTCACTAGGTATTTTTGAATTCTATAACAAGCTGATTGCATTAGCATGAATACAAGGCATGCAAGGTATGGGTAGGCTATTGCTAACTTGATAAAAAGACATCATTAAAAAAGTGCGCTCCTAGGTGTGAAACAGAAGTTTACACTTGAGCCTGGACTTGTCACCTTGTGATATAGCTACCCGCATTTGAAATTAGCTGTGGTGTCATTTTTTAAACGCATTGATGTATTTTGAAATTAGCTCTGGTGTCATTTTTCAAAATCATTCTATAATTTACTTCCAGATGACATTGAATTTATGTGTGGTAAGAATTACATTTGATTAGGTAGTACTTATCAATGAAGAAAAATTAACATATTTAATAACAGACTAGATGTGGGGTATCACCACTGATGTTTTTTTCATCAGATGCATTTCCCCACAGTTGTATATATGTATGTTTACAACAATATAAATTTATTTCCATAAGTCTTCAAATTCAAAAAACTACTATCTATTCCAAGTATCACCACCAAATTTGGTCACAATCCATTTGAAACTCTAGCCACTGCATCAAAGTTTGCCAAGCGTTCATTTTTCAGAACCAATATTATCAGGTAGCTATATAGCTACCTGAAAAACACACCAACATTTTGATGATATTTCATAAATTCTGTGTGCGTATCAAATATCTACAAATCACTGGTATTTACTAACAAATACCTGCTCTTTCAAGTCCTGCAGTAAAATAGTTACATTTCCGAACTTTTGGTGCCCAAATAGGGTGGGAAGAATCACCCCGGTTTCTCGACCGCAGGAAATCTGCCCGGTCAACGCTACTTGAATGCATGTAATTTGGAAACCAGCTTGTGACTGAAATTGCATTTTTAATTCCTAATTGCACTCTTTCAACAAGTCAGTTGAAATGGGGCTCTTGTCTGTTCATATAAATATATTTCTGTAATTGAGTTTTATTAGTTGCACTGTACTCAATCATCCAAATCTTAGAAAACGGTCTGTCAGTCGGTTGGACTATGTTATTGCACTACAGTACATTCATTTTTGGCAAACTACAGATGTAAATAAACCATCTCAAGCCACCAACCTGGCAAGGCAGGCTGCTTTTCTGAATTGAAAAAAAAAAGTGTTTCTAGTGTGAAAGGATGGTTACTAAATTCTAATTTTTTTTTTCTTTCATTATTCAGTTTGAAAGGCTTGATCATAATTTCACATTCTTTAGCTATTTCTGGCTGTAACTACCTAGCATGTTTAGGCTTATTTAACCCACAGCATAGACTTGATCATCAGTACCTGCTTCGGTGGTGCATATTTCTACTACTAGGTCTGACCAGGGTTATTACTAATGTATCCACGACTATTGCATCTTTTATTCACACATTGCTATTTGTGGTTTCCAGGCCAGTATGATCTGGGTCCCTTAGGCTGTGACCTGGTTGACAATATACTGGCTGAGTGGCACAAACACTTTGTTCTTCAGGAACACATGCTCAAGGTATGTTTTGTTAACTGAATCTAGAAACTGAAATATCATTAAACTTGTGCAATAACTGGCATTGATATTTACTCATGTTTGCTATGAGGAATACAGATTCAGTCTGGGAATTGTTTTTGTCTGAGATTAATAAAAAATGTATTGAAGTGGAACTACATATTCACTTGAGCTATGCTGCAGCATTATCTTTTGAGGTCATCTCCCAAAACAAAAGATTCACTGCAATAAAACTTTTTGATTTGTATACAGAAATTAATAATGATATTCTCTTCTACAACCAACTTAACTATATACCTAACCAAACCAGTATTGACATATATTGGAGTATGGAAGGAACGACGGCCTTTTTTTTCTCTAAATCATAATGAACTTGAAGAGAAAAAATCCAACTTAGCTACCTAGAGCTACATTTCTTTTGAGATAGCATCCACCATAAGCTAATGTGACTTTTCAATTATAGTGGTTTCATTTTTCTGAGTCACTAAAGAATTCACTTAGTTCATCAACTGCATTGCTGATTGGAATACATTTCTACTAACCATTCTTTTTTTTTGCAGTAGATTGGATGGTGCCAATTATTTGAAATTTTATAAATTGGTGTTTCTAGCTCTTTTGTGGGTTGGATGCCCTCCTGACACCAAACCAATGATGCCTACTGCGCGGTATGTACCCACACCTTTTGTGTGAAAGGCGTGGGTACACTATCCACCACACAGGGATTTCTTTGCCAGATGTGAATTACAATCTTATCCTTTTTTCAGGTGTCTTGTTCCATCCTGACTCCTGAGCCCGTCCTTAAAGCCTCTGGTCATGTTGACAAGTTTGCAGACTACATGGTCAAGGTGAGGAAATGGTTCTGATGCAGACGCTAGGCCGTATTGCTCGGGACGAGGCGGTGGCCGACAGCTAGGCTCACCTCACACTCCTCCTCTCATGCACTCCCACACCTGATACCTCTTAGCCTTTTAGTGCTAAAGGGTTTAACCAAGAGTCCATTGCACACAATTTGGGTCAAGATTGAGGTCTGAGACCTGTGTCAGCAGCTGGGTCCAACAGCTTTCTCTGGTTAACCCTTGCTGCATTACAGCTCCTGGGCTTTTCACCCAAGTCCATCCCGTTTCTCAACAAGACAGCTCAGGGTGGGAAGACGCCTCAGTCAGTGCCGCATGGAAACTCATCCACTTACAATCGTTCTCTACACACGTCTATCCATGCTCTCTAAGCTGTGGTTACTGTATAGCTACTAGGTACAGCAAGTATTAGACAAAAGGCAATTTACATGTACAATTTGGAGTATTTTGTCCAAAACTTCTGTTTACAAAGCTTGCAAAATAATGGAAAATGTGTCTAGAGAGTGTTTTGCCCACAGGGTGGCTACAATAATAACAAGAAACTTTGATGGTTGAATCCTATATCAAGAAAACACATGTTGGGAATTTCTTATGAATGATTATAATGTTGCTTTATCAGAACATTTAGCAGCTACTCTTGATTGATTTCTGCAGTGCAGATTCTAGTTAATTCGAGATGTAAAAAAAAATATAATTTACTTTCCATATGGTACTTGAATCATAACATTTTTTTGCTACTATTCCTGGCTATATTAGTTTCACTCATCACTGGATACCTCAAGGTGAATATCAGTGAACAGGCCCTCACAGGATTAAATTGTGCAGTCTACGGTCTTCAATGATTGCAAGCCCTATCATCTATAGACGTAAAATTACTTCGCTGTGGCCTATAGACCTGATGATCTTATGTATCCTCGTCATCTCGGCGGGAACTGATCCAGGCTCAAAATAGCTTACCTGCTACAGGGCCATTGCTGTCATCTTGATTAAAAAAGTATTTTTTATCCATGCATATGTATGGTTGCTCTAGGTAAGAACCCTCTGCGTTAATATGCTTGCGATCCAGGGAGCGCCTACCTATGCCAAATCTTCACTGGTCTGCTACCTGTGTTCTATGCCTTCAATTATTGCTATCTAAACCAATTACTTGGCATTTACAGTGTGCTCTATTTATTTGCATAGATCGATCTTCATATGCAATATTGAATCGATGATTTGTATATTATGCCCTCTCGTTGGAGCACCTGGTGTTTTACAAAAGAAACGGCCGTTATTGTTAATTTGTTGAAAATATCACCTCGTACTAACTACTGGGGTTCTTAAACATAAACGGCCTTTCCCATACCTTTGGGTCATCGCTTTCCACGTATCGGGTCTGTTTCGACAGCAGAGGATCCTTCAGATGATGAGCTATCGTCGCGTTCAGTGATGGCGGCGGCAGCTGGCTGTCCGGCTCCCTCCCTCCTAAACCAGGTTGCTGGCTTCGGGGTAGGAAAGGCATTCTCTAGCTTGAACGCTTTTCCTACCCCGAAGCCCAGAGACAAGTAACCGCCAAATTTATCCGCCCGCTTACTAGCTTTGCTGCAGTGACAGTGGGAACACTGTAACCAGGGTTCCTTCTAACCTACAACACGATGCGCTTCATCCTAATCGAAATTGAGGAAGCTCACGATGACAGTCATTCGCACTGTCCGGAGACTCCGAAAATCCGTCGGAGTTACCTTCCCTCAGTCCAATCTCGCCCCGTCCATCACTTGCTGATTGACGTGGAATGGGAGTCCCAGACCTGAATCTGGACGACGACCTGCCTTTATTGGAGGCTGCACCACATAAAGAAACGCTGCCACCTCAACGCGCTCTTCGCCAGCCACTCAAGACGAAAACTCGGGATCTGTCACCAACGCTTAAACCCGCTTTACTCCAAGCACAACTAAGATTCGCCTTGGTAACCGCGCAGACTAGCCAGGTTACTGCTCAGCTCAGTTGTTATTCTGGTGCCTAGGACGCCAAAGGCCCCTTCGCTTCAACCTCACTTAGCCGTTCCAGATTTTAATCCTAAGGGAAATGCGTCGAACACAGTATTGAGTGCATCGCCTCAGGTCGGAGAAGCTTGCTTGCCGCTTACTAGCGCTAAGCGCACTGGCTCAGACCTGGACGATGATGATCCAAACTGAAATGATCCTTCGTTGACTCGTAGCCTAAAGAGAAGCTCCAGCGATACTGGTATAGCGCGGCCGACAGGCCGTGAGTGACATAGTCCACATGAGCGATGTATAATTAGATCTTACCAACTCAAGCCTAGACCTTGAATTTCTCTAACCTGAAGCATTATGTTTGATACCCTCATCCTTCAATGGAACATAAGAGAATATAGTGCTAACTATGCTGAATTATTCAAACCAACCCAAACCTATAACCCAAAGGTTTTTTGTCTACAGGAATCGGTTAGGGCTGTACAAACCTTTTCCCAGTGAGTATAAAGCCCACTTCATCTTGCCCACTGCCGATGCTCGACCGGTTACTGGCCTGGCTACAATAGTAAATCAAGCAATCACATGCACTTCAATCCCTCTACAAACAACTCTGCAAGCTCAGGCCCACAGAGTGGGCCTCAAACGCCCCGTTACTATTTGTAACCTATATATTTCCCCATATGAACTAATTTCATGCGCACTACTTACTAACCTGGTTGATCAACTTCCTATCTTCGTGTAGGTGACCTTAATGCTTAACACCCCCTCTGGGAAAGAGACATAGCTGATGGACGTGGAGGGCATGTCGAAACATTCCGTCTTCTGATATTGCGCACCTTAATACTGGAGAACCGACGCACTTCCATACCCAGACAGCCTCGTTATCGGCTATTGACTTATCCTTCTACTTACCAAACCTCTCCCCAGATCTTGCCTGACAAGTTCTGGAGGAGCCCTACGAGAGTGACCACTTCCCCATCACCATCAGTACTTTCCATCCTGAAGATACTTCTACCGCTCTCCGATACATAATGCGTTTAGCCAACTGGCAATCGTTCACCGCTTATAAAACACCTCTCCCACCTCAAGATATATCTTGTGCGTAAAATTAGGACACCCTGGTGGAGTGACCTGTGTGAAATAGCAAAACCGCAAAGGAAGCGTGCATTCAATCGATACCGGTGCACCGAAACAGTAGCAGATAAAATTATGTTTATTATTGAAACTGCAAAGGCACGAAAAACATGTTTTTTTCGATCTCGAAGAGAATCGTGGCTAAACTTCGTATCGTCTATTAATGTGAACACATTCCTGTCTAATGTGTCATCCCGCATACGGAAAATGACTGGGAAGTACTGTTCTCACCCTCCTACCCCCAGCCCTAAGGATGATGGGAACGACCCACACCGATCCGCAAGAAGTCTCTGAACTCTTAGCAACACATTACTCCTCCGTCAGCTCGGATTCTGGGTACAGCCCGGCTTTCCGTATCACAAAACGTACTGCAGAACAAAAGGATCTGAATTTCTCCATAAATTCCCTTATATCTAACAATAAATCTATCACGGTACTCGAAATCCTTGGTGCAATTTGCACCTACAATCCTTCTGCTCCTGGTGAAGATAAAATCTCCTACAAGATGCTCCGGCACCTACATTCCTCTGCACTCTCCTACTTGTGTCTTATTTACAACACAGTCTGGCCTACCCACTCCTATCCCAATCGGTGGAGAGAGGCAATAGTTCTGGCTTTCCCAAAACCTGGCAAGCCTACCGATGAATTGACCAGGTAACGCCCTATAGCCCTCGCCTCGTGTGTAGCAAAGGTTCTGGAAAAGATTGTGAATGCCTGACTGACTCGGCACCTAGAAGCGAACCATTACAATTCGAATTTCGAAAGATGCTATCTGCACAGGCCGCATTATTACTTGTTGTAACTAATATTCTAGGGGCTTTGGACTGCAAGCCACACACCGTTAGCGTTTTCTTTGACCTTGAAAAGCATATGATACAACCTGGCCCTATGGCATCCTCCGAGAGATCCACCGGATGGGTCTCTGGGGTCACCGAGCATTTTTCATCCGGAACTTCCTCCTTCGGAGAGTCTTCCGGGCCAAAATCGGCAATCACCTCTCGGACATACATACCCAAGATAAGGGGTCCCCCAAGGTAGCGTCCTTTCGTGTTCTCTATTTGCGATTGCCATTAATGGGATCACGGGGGTGATCCCTCCCTCCGTGAATGGGTCACAGTACGTTGACGACTTCATGATGTACGCATCGGCGCCAGTTGTCTCCCAACTCCAACATCAACTACTGAGTGCAATTGTTCAAGTGGTTGCCTGGACAGAATCTCGAGGCTTTAAAATGTCTAAAAGACAAACATGTGCACTTCATATCCATCGGTCTCGCACACACACACGGAACCAGATCTCGGACTTTATGGAGAAATGGTCCCTTTTTTACATACAGTCTGCTTTCTAGGACTAATATTCGACCAGATGCTAACCTGTAAGTACCACGTGCAGCAGCTTAAGATAGACTGCTCACAGCAATTTGTCATTCTTCGGATCTCATCGCACTTCACCTGGGGTGTAGATAGAATAACATCATTACGACTTTACCGTGCTATCATCCGGTCCAAACTGGACTATGGAAGCGTGGTCTAAGGCTCCTCGAAATCCAATATTCTCAAAACCCTGGAACCAGTTCATAATGCCGCCCTTCGCGCTTGTACTAGAGCTTTCAGCTTTTCCCCTATTGTCAGCTTCCTTTGTGAAACTGGTGAGCCTAGTCATCCCTGCGACGAGAACAAATTGACTTTAAATTTTATTGCCGTGTACTTGCTCGCCCCCACCTTCCCTACGTGTACCACAATCCGACAGCACCATCCCAATCTTGCTTCTTCCTCGAGCTTCTCACTGCTGAGCTTGGACTACCACACATCATGGTGTACCCTCTCCCGCGAGATGCTGTTCTCATCTGGCGTTTACCGGAAAATTTGCTCTGCCCTCACTATTCTACTGGCCGAAAGGCAGATGTTGCACCCCAAAATCTTTGAGCTATTTTAATAGCCCATACGGAGACTCATCACGCTGGTGGCTTGCATATCTTCACGTATGGATCAAAAGACGACGATGCTGTGGGCTGTGCAGCGGTGCTCCCCGGGCGCGTCGTCACTAGAAAACTCCCGCCACCAGCGTCTGTTTTCACTGTGGAACTCACGGCTATTGCCGATGCTCTCTTGGCGGCCAATACTCTTCCGGATGCCAATATCTCAATCTTTAGAGATTTGCTCATTGCTTTTTTAACCCTGGAGATCTTCAACAATTGCCACCGTGTCGTTTCAGCAATCTTTCGCTGGCTTGTGCGATTGTCATCCAGAAAAAAGAACGTTCGTTTGAGCTGGGTTCCGGGCCACTGTGGGGTGGTGGGCAATGAGCGGGCGGACGAAACGGTGCGAAGAGCTGCAGCAGTGCCTGACCCAGCAGAATAGCGTCCACTCCCGTCTAAAGACTTTTACTCAGCGATTAAAAAAGCTGTGCGAAATAAATGAAACATTGAATGGTCTGATGTTCCTATGAGAAATTAATTGCGTACTATTGAAGACGCACTCACACCCCGGGTCTTATCGAGCAACCGATCTCGACGGACTGAGGTAACTCTATGCCGATTGAGAATTGGACATGGCAGACTAACGCACAGGCACCTGATGGAGGCGTCGCCACATCCTTACTGCATGGACTGTGTAGTCCCTCCGACGATAGCCCATGTCTGGGCAGAGTACCCCACATGGACGGAGTGTCGACGCATATACTTCCCTAGGAGCCGGTTCCTGGACCTTCTTAATATACTACGCCTATTGCTTACCGAGTTCCCTCAGAGGCAATTCAGTGCGGAACCGCGTCTCGGCTACCTTCAAGCAAACAGCCTCCTAGCGGAAATCTGATCTGTTGTGAATTGATCATACCTAATTTTACTTACCAATAGACTCCTCCATTCCGGAGGACCACCCTTTTCTTTGTTCACTTCAAGTAAAACACATTTATGACTTATCCCTATAAACAGTAGTGACCTAAGCATGCCGTGAGTTGAAACAATCCCGGAGACTGACGATGATTTGTCGATGACTTGATGCAGCGCTGGCTGTTGGTTTGACGTTCGGTACCAGAAGGACATTGACTCCAGTGCACTAAAACGCCTTGACACTCTAATCTAATCTGGTGGTCGTGGTGCTGCTGGTGGGCGCGGTGGTGCTGGTGAGCACGGTGATCGTGGTGGTATTGCTAGTTGCGGTGATGCTGTTGGACGGCGATAAGGTTACTGCTGGTGCTTCGGCCGGTTTGGGTGGTGCGGTTCGTGTTCGATTGTGGTGGTGGCGGTGAATGGAGTGACTCATTGGTTGCTTGAGGGGACGAGGTATTCCATTTTACTTCGAAGTGTGGACAAGTACATGCGAATTGTCTTGAAAAAAATTCTTGCTTGGTTGATTTTGTCGGAGACTGTGCCTGGAATGTAGTTGCCATGAGTGAGATTTAGCTAACTGCATCAGTTCCTTCATTTCTTTGGAATATTTTAATGTTGTGAGGGATGATACTGACTGCTCTGCTCACAAGCATGGCGGGGGCTTGTGAGAAGTGGGTTTCATTTGGTTGAACACGGCCTGTACTGTACTAATGTTGCTGCGATTCATTTGTTGGATGTTGATGTGTGGGTCCTACTGTGTACCGTCCCCCATCTCATACTGAACTTTCAACTCTCAACCCATTCAACTGATCTCGACGTTTTGGGCTGACCGTGAGATGGTTATTCTGAGTGACTTGAACCTGCCCTCCTTGGCTTGGTCTTGGCTATGTGTGCCGTGTGGATCCGTACCTTTTATATTTATTTTGTATCATGGCCTAATAAAGTGGGTTAATGAGAGAACTGTTCTTGCAGGTGGTTCCACTTTGGACCTTTTCCTTACATCCGAATTGGATAGGGTAGGCAATTGTTCGTCTTCTCCCCGTTTCATCGGTGTATCTACAATCTTTTTCATGTGGGCTATGGACGGGATGTCGACTTTTCACAGAAGAAGATATCTTTGGCATAGAGGGAGCTATGATGCAATGTCCCAGTGTGATATTGGCAGCTGGAATTTATGTTCTAGTCAGTCAACAATATTTTTTACACTCTTTATCTATTCAGATGAGGTTCGTTGGTATGTTCCAATTCGTAGATGTGCCAAGAAGTCCTTGCGGTGGTCTGTTCATCCACCTCAGCGGTGGGTGCGAAAGAGGACTCTAGCCAGGCAAGGCATTGAGTGTGTGAAAACCTACTTCAGAAGAGGGGATTCTTGGGTGGTGCTGGCGCTGGGTGTATTTAGCACCTTGCACATCAGTATTGAACCCATGTAATTCGTGGTCGTGCCATGTACGAGGAGCATCTGATAGATCGATTTTATGAGTCCAAAGCTGTACTCATACACACGAATTAAGAAGGGTCGTTTAGCTTCCCGCCTCTCTTCATGTTGCTGGTGGTGATTATGTTGACAGTCCCCATGTCATGAGTGAGGCTTTTGAAGATTAATTTGCATCAGTTTCTTGTTGTTGATGCTCCTCTTGATCCAGCTCACGGTCGGGTCTTTCTTGGACGGTCACCCGATCCTGTTGTCACTCATGCTCAGGTACTTAACGTTTTAATAGCTCTTAATGTTTTGTCGGTAGTAAGTCCTGAAGGCTTACATCCTAAGCTTCTGAAAAGTTGTGCGGGTGTACTGTCTAAGCCTTTGTTAGTACTGTATCAGAAGTCATTGTTTTGTGGTATCCTTTCCATATTTGCAACTGGAGTTAATTGTGATCTCCTTCTTCGAGAGCCAGTCTAGGTATGATTCACTGAACTAACGCCTTGTCAGTCTGACCTCTGTGTGTTGCAGGAGCTGGGAAAGGATTATAAATTCATGCTAGGTTGAGTTTCTCGAGGGCAATGAAATTCTATTTCCCCACCAGATTAGATTACGACAATTTCGGTATGCCAGAGATTAGCATTTCTTGGCTTATTCAGATGCTTTGGATTAGGTAGATGATGGTTATGTTGTGGATGTTGTGTTGCCGTGGAGTTTTCGAAGGTATTCAATGTTTCTTATGATGTGTTAATTCATAAACTGAGGGAAATTGGAGTTGGGAGAGTTCTACTTCGCTGGATTTGTTCTTTATTTTTTGCTTGGCGTTCTACGAGCGTTACTGTTCATGGTTATTGTAGTGAGCCGATGGAGATAGTTATTAATGTTTCACCTGGTCCAGTATTTTTTCTCGTGCTGTTTCTGATTTGACGTTCAACGACAGAAGGACGCTGACTCCAGCACGCTAGAAGAACTCGTCCCTCTAATCTTATCCTCACAGCCTTTCAATGTGATAAGCCAGTGTCCGTTGCAAGGAATATAGTCCCATAAGGTTCTTGAAATTCCGTGAATGTTGGTAATGAGGGTTATGGAACAATGCACAGGCCTGCCATTCACTCTAAACGTCCAACTGAAAAATGAAAAATTTGCATCGGTGAAAGACGTTCACATAAACTTTGCTGCTAGGGAAGTATTGAAGAAACTATCTGGTGTAAGTGAGACTCAAGTGCAAAACTTAAATTACAAAAATTAACTAATCAGCAGTGCAAAAACTCGTTGAGCGATCGCCTCTTCAGTATAGCATTGCCAACAACCTTGAATGCCCAGTCCCGAAAACAATTGAAGTTAGAAATTACAAGCGAGCAGTAACGAGTTTCAAGGTCTTTCGTCCAGCCTAAGAGAAAACATATTGTTCAGTGCAACTTTTTGTGACGATCGTAGCAAAAAGTAGCTACATGGTATTGTTCTCTTTCGTCCGGGTGGAACACTGAGACGAGTTTGAAAAATACTACTTCCATCACAGCTCTCGATTTGATTAGTTTTGTCAACCCTTCATTGGTGAAAATAGTGACTTGAGAATGCATGAGCCAAAGCAATATTTAAAGTGAACCATGTCTCGTCGATAGCTTGATGCAGCACTGGTTGCTGATTTCTTGCTAGGTACCAGAAGGACATTGGCTCTAGTGCACTAGAAAAATTTGGCACTCTAATTTAATCTTGTTGGTGAAAAGCTGAATTCACGCAGCTTAAGGATTTGATAAAGATGATGCTGATCCTTTCACTCAATCAAGCAACAGTTGAAAGGGGGTCATAAACAAAGACACCTTTGACTTTCAACATGTCAAAAAAAATATCTGGTTGCTCAGTAAGTGGTCATCAATGCAGTGAGATCGCAATTAGGTAGCGACGCTCACAAACTACACTAGGTAAACAAAACCAACCGAATGATGACTGTTCCGCGCTGCGCGGATGCGATGTCAAGGGTACATTGGATACGAGCACTCATTCAGCGTCGGGAGTGCCATTCTCTCTACGACCAAGGATCTCCTTCCTTACGGGAGCTCCCTGAGCGCCCACGCCTCCCGTCTTCGCTTTCAGCGTCGCTGTTTTTCATGCGGCCCTGTCGTCTCCTTTGCTCTTACGCATCCCACCCACTCTCGAGTGATAGGATGATCCTCTCCTACGTCGAAACCTTGCCCTGCGTTCAGTGAACCTGTTGCTTAATCATACTTCCAGTAGATACGTGCTGCAAAGGCTTGCCAGATTCTATTTTTTTTCAAATCTCGCAGAGTTCATCAACATACACAGAAATGTCAGATTCCTGCTCTTGAGCCTTCTTTTTCCGCTCCTTTCAGTCCTCATCACGGCCCGTCCTATTAACTGGTACCATTGACTAACTGGTTGGCTGATGATGGATACTGACTTTTCACGGCCTGTGGAGTGCTCATGTCGCTCCATCCTTTGGCCTACAAAAACGATGGTCTAGTGCTGCGGCGATAGTAGACATATCACTTTGTTATTAAATGCGTTATCTACATATAAATATTGCCTTGCTAGGTAGGCGGCAAGTACCTCCTCACCCGCGAGGTGGGGCAGCCCTTGGGTACAGGATGCTTGGATTTTTCGCAAATTAACACTGAGGGACCTTGCCTGCAGTACTTTGATATAGGGTTCAAACAAGGTAACTGCTGTGATCCAGCTATGTGGAGCCTGGATCAAAGTACTCGCCAAGATGGGGAGGAGACCTAAGAGTATTGGATTTATATGCCACAGCGCTTCCACTCAACAAGGCGATGCTGAAAAAATATTCAGTATCAATGCAATATATTTCGATCATATATTTAACATTCTAGTGTGGTGTCAACACAATAAATTTTGTTCAAATAACAAAGGATCTGCTGCACCCTACGCTACAAGCTACTCTGTCACCAATGGACTTTCTTTGTTCTTCCGAACAATTTTATTAATTTTAATTTTTTTATGTATGTCATGCTTATTAGAATGTTGAGCAATATCAGTTATATGACGAATGTCTATTAATTGATAACTTTGTAGTAGCTTCTGTTAATTGATTGCTTCCTTTTATATTTTTCATATTTTGTTGCCATAACGTCATGGGAAGAGCTACTGATGCTCATTGCATGCTGGACTACCTCACAATGCATCAGAATATGCTGATCGCTAATCTGTTACAGGACACAGTCACTGGCGAGTGCTACCGTCTAGATCATCTCATCAAAATGCACCTGGAGAAGAAGATGGCTGACAAAAAGACGAGTGCGGAGGAGAAAGAAACGATAACCCTTGTCCTTGCAAGGCTGGACGGCATGGACGTGGTGAGTCTTGGACTAACAGTACCGTCCCTACTTCACTGTTCGGAAGCAGCAAGACGTTGAAATCGTGATAAACTGGGTATTCCTGCCTCTTGTCCTGTTGGATGGAAGACCTTGTGAATCTACAATGAGCAGTTACCCAACAAGACGATGAATACGTAGTGCATGCTGCACAAGTAACATATATCAGACAGAAAGGTTTACAGAGCTCACTTCTACAGCATGAGGGAATCTACAATGAGCAGTTACCCAACAAGACGATGAATACGTAGTGCATGCTGCACAAGTAACATATATCAGACAGAAAGGTTTACAGAGCTCACTTCTACAGCATGAGGGAATCTACAATGAGCAGTTACCCAACAAGACGATGAATACGTAGTGCATGCTGCACAAGTAACATATATCAGACAGAAAGGTTTACAGAGCTCACTTCTACAGCATGAGGGAATCTACAATGAGCAGTTACCCAACAAGACGATGAATACGTAGTGCATGCTGCACAAGTAACATATATCAGACAGAAAGGTTTACAGAGCTCACTTCTACAGCATGAGGGAATCTACAATGAGCAGTTACCCAACAAGACGATGAATACGTAGTGCATGCTGCACAAGTAACATATATCAGACAGAAAGGTTTACAGAGCTCACTTCTACAGCATGAGGGCGACAAGTACTAAACCAGTTTCACGGTTTCCATGGCCTCACTAATGTCTTACCTGTTTGGTGGCAGACGGAACTTGGGGCACTGGTGAAACAGCACGACATGAAGGCGCCCGCCACTGGCAACGTGCTCACCGAACCCGTGGAGTTCAACCTCATGTTCCCCATTAATATTGGACCTTCAGGTGCGTTGGAAAAAATGCTACCGACTGATTAATAACGAACAACAACATATTCACTGTCAAGTAGCTACTGCAGAAACAACTTGAACAGTCGTGTCATACCTGCACCAGATTAGAATATATTGGTATCTCTTCAGCATTCACTTCTGCTAAATAGACTGGCTATTTATTTGGAGTGTGGCATCTACCGCCCCTATTTGAAATGCTACTGAATGTTGTCTGGTTAAACAATCAACGGAGTAAGGTGACGTCTTCCAGTATCCGATCCAGGGTTAGTCATTACCCTGGTTAAACCCCCCCCCCCCCCCTTCACCATTTGTTAGGTTCATGGGCCGCATGGAGTCACTCACGGCCCAAATAGGAAGGTGAACACACTTATTTCCCTTCAGACTCTCCTCTTCCTCACCCTTCACTCTCTCCTATTCTCCCCCATTCTGAATTTACTTAATTTTTATTTACCTAACAGTTCTTCTTTTGTTTGGCTAATAACAGCCAAGTTGCGCTCTTTCTTTCATTCAGTCGTTTCCTACGAAGTCTTATTGTTCTTCTTTCCATTCTTGCTGTTCTCATGCGTGAAATTCCCTACAGTGAGTGTAGATCTGATGCATATCTTCATCTTCCATCTCAGCAGGTGTTGGGGCGCATTTCTCCCGGAACCTTAAGGACGACTGCGATTCTTTAGGGTTCTGAAGCAGAGTAGGTAGTGTGTTTATCCTTCTTACTGCCACCCGAGAAGTGCTGGGACCATATGGCCTCTGCGCTCAAGAAGTTTCTGTACCTCCTGTGGTACCCGTTCATTCAATTGGCGTTCGCCTAGTAAAAGTCATAGCTTTTGCGTAGTAGTAAACCCAACACATATATATTGAAAGTAAAAATGACTTGAATTGATGCAGCACCGTTTGGATTTGACGTTTGGCGCTAGAAATACGATTGCTCCAGTGCGCTGGAAGCCTTGTCACTCAACTCGACTCCGATTTTAAGTCTCCAGACTTATATTTCAATTTGAGCGCCATTTTTTAAAGTGCTTCTTGACTCTCCGCCTATGTTCATTTCCATCTCAAATTATGTTTCTCACCAGGTCACATCCGTGGCTTCTTACGGCCCGAGACCGCGCAGGGCATCTTTGTCAACTTCAAGAGGTTGCTCGAGTACAACCAGAGCCGGCTACCCTTCGCTGCCGCGCAGGTAAATATAAATTCACTTTCTGACTATTATTGTTTTGTAAGAGCCATGTATTATTGACCAAAAGCTGCCCTTCGCTGCCGCGCTGGTAAGTATTGATTCAGCATCTCCACAGTGTCACACCTGATGCCCCTTGTTTTAATTCCTTACAGTATCTCCGCTGTACCCGTTACCGCCCCTTGCCTCCCACAGGTGGGCAACGCGTATCGTAACGAGATCTCACCGCGATCGGGTCTACTGAGGGTGCGCGAGTTCACCATGGCCGAGATCGAGCACTTTTGCTTCCCCGACGACAAGTCGCACGCCAAGTTCGACTCGGTTAGTATGAGGTTGTTTCGTTACACAAGTTTTGTAATCGCTCTGGTTCTATTTAGTGTGGTAATGACGGATTGAGGAGGACATTACAAGTGATACCTCAACGGTCAATTTCGATCATAATCTGTTGGGGGGTGATACTCTCTGATACAGATACTGACCTCCTGGCCGAATCTCCCAAATAGTGGAGTTTCCGATGGCAAGGCGCGCCTCACACTCTCATACACTCACACGCTAACGAACTTAGTCCTTTGGCGCTGAACGGTACGGTCAGCAGACCCTGCAACACACGGCCAGTAGTGAGGTCTAAGTGTTTAATGGGTTACCCCTGCTGCGTCACCGTATCCGGGCCCTCTCCCACGCCTGACCATCCCGTTTCCTAACGAAACGTCAAGGCGGGAAAGCACATCAGGGAAGCGTTAAGTCATTCTCCACTCACGCTTTTCCTTCGCATGCGCTCTCGCTACTTCCACACTTAGGTCTCTTCTTCCCAACTCCTGCATCACACTATCCATCCACCTAAACTTCAGTCTACCTCGAGGCCTACGTCCTCTCACCTTAGCTTTCATCACCCTTTCCACCTATCTCCCATCATCCATCCTCACCATGTTCCCGAACTATACCGGAAAACGTGAATCTACCCTCCCTCAAATTTTCTTTCCATTGCCGTTCTAATTCGAACAACGTCGTTATTGATTCTCTCTTTCAGCGTCACTACAGCCATGCTTCTCGATATACAGATACAGACACTAGGCTGCATCCCCCAGAAAGGGGGATGACCAACGGCAAGGCGCGCCTCACACCCTCATACGCTCACACTCACTCAACTTAGCTTTTTTGTGCTAAAGGGTCCGGCCGGTACCCCCTCAACATACACTCTGGGTCACGAGTAAAGTCCGAGAATCCGTCGTTAGCAGCAAGGCCCGACAGTTTTCACTGGTTTACCCCCGCCTCGTCATAATGGCGGCCCCCCTTCACCCACGACCATCCCGACAGCGGGGTGCCAAGGGCGGGAAGCACATCAGAGCAGCGTCAAAATCAACCATTCACAACCATTCTCCACTCACGCCTGTTCATTGCACGCTCTCTCGCCACCTCCACATTTATGTCTCTCCTTCCCAACGCCTGCTTCACACCATCCATCCACCCAAACATCGGCCTACCTCTAGGCCTGCGACCACTCGTCTCAGCATTCATCACCCTTTTCACCAATCTCCCTTCATCAATCCTCTCAATGTGCCCGAACCATCTCAGAACACGCGAATCCACTCTGTCCTCCAACTTCTTCACCATCCCTGTTCTGTTTCGAACCTCGTCTTTGGTGATCCGGTCTCTCAGCGTCACTGCAGCCATGCTCCTCAAACATTTCATCTCGAAAACATTCAACCTTCTTCTCTCCTCTGCTCTCACCCCCCAAGCCTCAGCTCTGTAGAGTACAGTTGGGACAACAACACCCTCATACAGCTCTCTCTTTGCTTCCATCCCCAACGTCCAACAGCTCATTACACTCTTTAATGCACCCAACACTTTACATCCCTCCTTCACTCGCGCCTTCACTTCAGTTTCCACTAGTTCAGTTATCTCCACATGGGAGCCCAGATACTTGAAACACTGAACTTCCTCCATGAGCTCTCCGTTCAGAGTGACAAAAAATTTGCTCGCATCGACATTCCTCGAGCATCTCATTACTTTACTCTTACCGACCTTCACTCGAAGCTTCCTCCTCTCACACACACTCTACCAAACTGAGACACTAGCCTACATAGCTTCTCCTCCGAATACGCAACCAGGGCCGTATCATCAGCAAATAGCAACTGGCTCAACTGCCAACTCCGCCCATTCGCTTCCAACAGTTCCAAGCCACGACCCAGCACACTCGCGGTCACCTCCATGACCACTCCATCCATATAGAGGTTGAACAGCCAGGGAGACATTACGCAGCCTTGTCTCAGTCCCACTTTCATTTTGAACCAATCACTCGCCTCGCTCTCCACTCTGACATATGCTCGGCTGTCAGCATAGAAACTCTGCACCGCTTTCAACAGATGTCCGCCCACTCCATACAAACGCAACACCCTCTACTGCGCTTTCCTGTCAAGCCTGTCGTATGCCTTCTCCAGATCCATGAAAGCTCAGAACACATCCTTTCCTTTGGCAAGGTACTTCTCACAGACCTGTCTCACTGCAAAAATCTGATCGGTACACCCTCTACCACTCCTAAAGCCACACTGTTCCTCTCCAATTGCGCAGTCTGTACAGTCTCTAATCCTTTTTATCAGCACTCTCCCGTAAAACTATTAACCACACATAACAGACTGATACCTCTCGAGTTGCAGCATTCATTTTTATCTCCTTTGTCCTTATACAGCGGAACAATGCAGGCACTGCGCCACTCACTCTGTACCACGCCTGCCACAAAACACAAGTTCAGTAACCTCACAAACTATTCGACCATTGTTGCTCCACCCTTCTTCAGGCACTCGGTCGCAACGCCATCCAAACCAGGGGCTTTCCCTGCTTTCATCACGTCCACCGCCTCCTGCACCTCTTCCCTGGTAATGTCCGCAACAAGTCTTTCTCCCAAAACTGGCATCCGAGCACCACCACCCACAGCATCAATGTCAGCCTCTCTGTCATCCTCGACATTCAACAACTCATCAAATTACTCAGCCCACCTCTTCCGTACATCACCACGTTCCAACAACAACTGGCCGTTTTCATCTTTCACCATTTCCTCCTTTCACCATTTCCTCCTTTCCGGTCTCTCCCTTTCTCACCCTCTTCACCTCTTTCCAGAACATCTTTTTGTTCTCCTCAAATTTCTGGCACAACCGTCTGCCTCACCTGGCATCAGCGTCCCTTTTGGCTCTCCTCACCACGCGCTTCACCTCGTTTCTCCTCTCTTTGTAGCTTTCTTGAGCCACCTCCGACTTCACCTGCAACCACTCCTCAAACGCTCCTCTTTTCCGTGCCACCGTCAGTTTGACCTCCTCGTTCCACCACTCGCAGCCTTTCCTCCTGCACCCTCCCACACGGCGCGCACCACACACCTTCTTCGCACATCTCAGCAACGCATCCCTTAACGTCTCCCATTCTTCCTCCACATCTCTCAGGTCTTCTCCTATCACGTTGACATCTTTTTCCTTCAACGCCTGCTGGAACTCCTGTGCTCTACTTTTCACATTCAGTCCACTCACTTTCACTACCTCTCTCCCTCCTCCCACTCGTTTGTTTCGCTTCCACTTCTGCTCCACTCTTAATCTACCTTCCTCCAGCAGATGGTCAGACGCTCCTCCACCCTCCCCTCTTAACACCCGCACATCCAATAGCCTCCCCACCACTCTCCTCGATATCCGCACAAAATCCATCAGTGCTCTCTCCACCATTGCACCATGGGCCATCCTTACCCATGTGTACTTGTGAATATCTCGCTTCTTGAACTAATTGTTCCCGACCACCAACTCCTGCTCCATACACAGACCTATCGGGTTTTCTCCATTGTCATTTCTACCGGGTACACCGTACCTTCCTATCACATTCTCCACCACTACATCTCCAACTCTCGCATTAAGGTCACCCAGTACAACTACATTGAAATGACCTCCAAAACTCTCAATACACTCACTCAGGTCAGTCCAGAATTGCTCCCTCTCCTCTCGCTGCCACGTCCGTAAGCACTCACAAATGCCCACCTTTCTACGCCCAACTTGACTTTCACCCAGATCAATCTTGAGGACACCTCCTTCCATTCGGTAGCGCTACTAGCCAACCGATCACTCAATATCAAGACCACACCTTCTCGTGCTCTACCTTTCTCCACACCAGACTTTCTTCCATTTACCACACCAAACTCACATTCGCCCTTTCCTGTCTAACTCAGCGCCAACACATCAAACTTCCGCCTCACAAACATCTCACCAATCTCCCTCCTCTTTACATCATTCGTACTACAGCCACGCACATTCAGCGACCCTAACAATGGGGTTCGGAGAGGCGTGTGCTTCTCCTCCCCCCGCTCGTCTTGCCGTTTTCGAGGAAAGGTTTTACTGAGAACGGGATTCCTAGCCCCTTCGCTTCGCTCCGTTTAGTCGCATTTTACGATCCGCTGGGGTTGCGGCAGCACGATTCTACTCCCGGCTACGAGGCGCCCCTTTAGTCACCTTCTACAACACGTGGTGTATACGGTAGCAAGATTCTAAAGCCCCGGCTACACGGCAAAAATAAAAGTTGAGCATAGCAGCAAAAATTTGGCGTTATATCGATGGGATTAGAAGGGTACAGTTGAAAGTCCTCGTTTCTCCCATATGTATTTGATGCAGTTACAAGTTATAATTCTCAGCATCGCCGTGCCCAACGACTCGCGCTACCACGACACACCTTATTAAGACATAAAAATGGAAAGTCTAGAAAAAGAAGGCTGGATCAGCTTTTACTATTATGAACTTTACTATTAATTATCAGTACTAATAAAGGACAGGCTGCTTATCGATTTAGCTGGGTATATGTGAAGGCAGGTATGCATTTTATTGTAGAGATATGTAGCCGAGCTTAAACAAAACATGACGATAGTTGTTGGAATGATAGCAAAAATTTTGCATATGGAAAAGAACCGGTCTGTTGTTTTCGTCATGAGAAAGTTTTCAAAACACTTAAAGTTTAATATAACAATAATAAAACCTTATACAGCAAAACGTGAAGTATTCGGAGCAATAAACAGTGAGTGTTATACCACCAATAGCAGCGACATTAGCAGCAGCTGTACGTTCAAACGGAGTTATGAAAGGAAGAGAGAGGCGTGTGCCTCTCCTCCCCTCGCTCGTCTTGCCGTCTTCGAGGAAAGGTTTTACAGAGGACGGGATTCCTAGCCCCTTCGCTCCGCGAAGAGGCTAGGTACAGCTATCATTGGAAAGGGTCAGCTTTCCAATGTACTGATTTTATGGTACGGTCTATATCAGCAGGACATCGACTCCAGTGCATTAGGAAGCCTTTGCCCTCTAATCTAGTTTATGCAGCACGCCCACCGTTGCGCACTAACATTACGACTAGCCAATGGCAACCGATGCTGCTACAACGTTACTTGGCTGTATATTTTGCTCTGTATTTTTAACAACCTCTCTCGGGGAGTATTTTTAGAAGTTATTTATGGCTAATCCGCTCAACATGGCATATCTTTTGGAAATCTTCAAATAAAAGCTGTTACATAGCTTCGAATTGTAAACCAAAATCTATCGCAACGGACAAAAAATGTATTGAACTCGATCTATTCCTGTGACTTGGTCTTGTAATGGCTGTAGTTACTAAAGGTTTTGTTTTATTTTGCTATCTACAAACTAGTATGTTGTGCAGTCATATGGTACATCTATTCATGTACTGGGAGGAGGAAGAGAGGTAGTGCAAGTGAGTGAATTGAATGTGAGAAGCAGAGCTGAGGATTTCCATCAGGCGTTGAGGGAGGAATATGACAACGTGGGAGGACACATCTCTCACAGCCTGATAGATGTGGAGGAAGAATGGGAGAAGTTAAGAGATGCGTTGCTGAGATGTGCAAAGGATGTGTGTGGTGTGCGCCATGTGAACGGGTGCAGAAGGAAAGGTTGCGAGTGGTGGAACGAAGAGGTCAAACTGGCGGTTACACGGAAATGAGGAGCGTTTGAGGAGTGGTTGCAACGGAAGACGGTGGTGGCCTATGAAAGATATAAAGAGATGAGAAACTAAGTGAAGCGGGTGGTGAGGAGAGCTAAAAGGGACGCTGATGCCAGGTGGGGCAAACGGTCGTGCCAGAATTTCAAGGAGAACAAAAAGATGGTCTGGAAAGAGGTGAAGAGAGCTAGAAAAGGCGAGATCGGAAAGGAGGAGGTAGTGAAAGATGAAAACGGCCAGTTGTTTTTGGAAAGTGCTGATGTACAGAAGAGGTGGGCCGTGTATTTAGATGAGTTGTTGAATGTCGAGGATGACTGAGAGGTTGACATTGTTGCTGTGGGTGGTGGTGCTCGGATGCCAGTTTTGCGAGAAAGACTTGTGACGGATATTATCAGGGAAGAAGTGCAAGAGGCGGTGGAGGTGATGAAAGCAAGAAAGCCCCTGGTTTGGATGACGTTGCGACCGAGGGCCTGAAAAAGGGTGGAACAACGATTGTCGAATGGTTGGTGAGGCTACTGAACTTGTATTCTGTGGCGGGCGGGGTACCGATTGAGTGGCGCAGTGCTAGCATTGTTCCGCTGTATACGGGCAAAAGAGATAGAAATGAATGCTGAAACTCTTGAGGTGTCAGTCTGTTATGTGTGCTTGGTAAATTGTACGGGATAGGGCTGACCAAAAAAATTAAAGTATGTACGGACTGCGCAATTGGAGAGAAAAAGTGTGACTTCAGGAGTGGTAGAGGGTGTGCCGGTCAGATATTTGCAGTGAGACAGGTCTGTGAGAAGTACCTTGCGAAGGGAAAAGATGTGTTCTGGGCCTTCATGGATCTGGAAAAGGCATAAGACAGGATTGACAGAGAAACGCTGTGGAGGGTGTTGCGTTTGTATGGAGTGGGCGGACATCTGTTGAAAGCGGTGCAGAGTTTCTATGCTGACAGCCGAGCATGTGTCAGAGTGGGAAGCGAGGTGAGCGATTGTGTGAAAGTGGGACTGAGACAAGGCTGCGTGATGCCTCGATGGCTGTTCAATCTCTATGAATGGAGTGGTCAGGGAGGTAAACGCGAGTGTGCTGGGTCATGGCTTGAAGCTGTTGGAAGCGAATGGACGGATATGGCAGTTGAGCCAGTTGCTATTTGCGGATGATACGGCACCGGTGGCGGATTCAGAGGAAAAGCTATGTAGGCTAGTGTCAGAGTTTGGTGGAGTGTGTGAGTAAAGGAAGCTCCGAGTGAACGAGGGTAAAAGTAAAGTAATGAGATGCTCGAGGACTGTGGATGCGAGCAAAATTAGTGTCCGCCTAAATGAAGAGCTGTTGGAGGAAGTTCAGTGTTTTAAGTATCTGGGTTCCCATGTGGAGGTGACGGAACTAGTGGAAACTGAAGTGAAGGCGCGAGTGAAGGGGGGGTGTAAAGGGTTGGGTGCACTGAAAAGTGTAATGATTTGTAGGACGTTGGGGATGGAAGCAAAGAGAGGATTGGATGAGGGTATTGTTGTCCCAACTGTGCTCTACGGAGCTGAGACAGGGGGTAAGAGCAGAGGAGAGAAGAACGTTGAATGTTTTCGAGATGAAATGTTCAAGTAGCATGGCTTGAGTTACGCTGAGAGACCGGATCACCAACGACGTGGTTTGAATCAGAACTGGGATGCTAAAGAAGTTTGATGACAGAGTGGATTCGCGTGTTCTTAGATGGTTCGGGCACATGGTGAGGATGGATGAAGGGAGATTGGTAAGAAAGGGTGATAATGGTCGCAGGCCTATAGGTAAACCGAAGTTTGGGTGGATGAATGGTGTGAAGCAGGCATTGGGAAGGACAGACTTGAATGTGGAATTGGCGAGAGTGCGTGCAATGAACAGGCATGAGTGGAGAATGATTGTGAATGGTTGATTTTTGATGCTGCTCTGATGTGCTTTCCCACCCTTGGCATCACGTTGTCGGGATGGTCGTGGGTGGGGCCCGGCTATCATGATGCGGCGGGGGTAAACCAGTGAGAGCTGTCGGGCCCTGCTGCTGACAACGGATCCTCGGACCGCGCTCGTGCCCCAGAGTGTGTGTTGCGGGGTTACAGGCCGGACCATTTAGCACGAAGGGGCTAAGCTTCACGAGTGTGAGCGTATGTGTGTGGGAGGTGCCCCTTGCCGTCGGCCACCATCCTTTCTGGGGGATTCAGCCTAGTGTTCATCTTGACAAAGCTAATATTTTCGCACGCGAGGTTGTGCGGACTTACCTAAACCAACGACGGTCGCGCCCTACGGGGGAGCCTATTATGACTCACGTTGAGGCTGTGGTGGAAATGAGGCCCAAATCAATCAATCAATCAGCCTAGTGTCTGTATCTGTATCTATTCATCACATTGTATGAGCTCGGTAATCTTGCAGATAATTTTATTATCCATGAAAAAGGGTAAAAGTAATGTTATGATACGAACAAGGAATGTCAATGCAAGCAGAAGAAGTGTCCTTTTGAATGAAGAGTTATTGGAGGAAGTTCAGTGATATGAGTACCTACTTGGGCTATCATGCCGAGAAGACTGAACTAGTGGAAACTGAGGTGGATGTCGCAAGTGAAAGAAATGGAGTAAAGTGTTGGACGCGTGGAAGAGTGTAAAGAGCTGTAGAACGTTAGGTATGGAAACAAAGACAGGTTTGTATGAGGGGTAGTTGTTCCAGCTGCGCTCTACGGAGATAAAACTATGCGGTGAGAGCAGAAATTTAGAGGGGCATTGATGTAATGGTGCTTACGACGGTGTTACAATTTGAACGGGGATGATGAAGAAATTGGAGGACAGCAGTGTTGCGTGGTCTGATATGGTTCGGGCACATAGTGAGTATGGATGATAGGAAATTGGTGGAAAAGGTGATGAAGGCGGAGGCGAGTGGACGTAGGCCTCGAGGTAGACCAAAGTTTGGATCCATGGACGGATGGTGTGTAGAAGGCGTTTGGAAGGAGAGACATGCGTATGGAGGTAGCGAGCAATCGTGCAGTGGATAGGCGTGAGTGGAGAGTGGGTGTGAATATATGATTCATAATCATTCTGCTCTGATGTGCTTCTCCGCCCTTGGCATCTCGTTGAGAACGGGATTCTCATGGGTGAGGTGGCCCGGTCATTACGACGCAGCAGAGTCACACTGTCGTATCCTGCTGCCAATACTGACCGCACTCATGACCCTGAGTGTGTAAGTTGGTAGAGTATTAGTGTAGGAGTGGAGTGTGAGGTGCGCCTTGCCGTCACCCACTCATCTTTCTCGAGGACTCGGCCGTGTGTCTGAGACATTAGATTCCTACATTCTAATGTCTTATCTTCCGTCCCATAACCTAACTAATCTCTCTCCCGCCTTTCCCTATTCGTAGGTGGCGGACGAAATGAGCACGCTGTCTTCTTCAATTCCCCTAATTTGATTTTGTTGAAGCCCATTCTCATGGGAAGCAGCTTCGAATGGCTTGATAACTGATCGCTGCTACTTGGAGCCTGCCTGGTGGCGTTTAGAAGTCGTCACAGGCCCCTACTGTCTCGCGTGAATTGCTGCTCTAACTTCCCTACTTCCTTTGTGTCGCTCTCCTCAGGTGGCGAATGAGATGATGACGCTGTACTCGGCTTGCGCGCAGATGTCCGGCGAGAGCGCCAAAAGGATCACCATCGGGGAGGCTGTCAGAGGGGTGAGTGGTTGCGCGGGAAACGTGAAGTTTCTTTCCCCTACAGTGGGCCACAAGTTGCCGCACTCCCCATAACTGTAGTGTCTTGAATATAACAAAAAGTCAATTCAAACTCAGTGATACGACGATGGCTTATTGCATCGCTAATTGCGGATGTGACGTTGGTGCCGGAGTCACATTGACTCGTTCGCATGAGAAATTCCTGTCACTTTAATCCAGCAGGTTAAAACAACGTCGCCACCTGACCCTCTAATGCGATGATTCTTTCTACCCACGCTGTAACGTCCTTATTTACATGTTGCTGTTCCATTTGCCCGTCTGACCCTCGCTCTGCGGTGTGTTTGAGTAAAGTGGTCTTACCAAATTGCAGCTACTGCCACGTTACCCGTTTGTAGCATCGCTGATCGCTACACAGTTGTTGCAATATTGGCAAAGGCAACCTGATGAAACCTACTACTATTTCAAAGGGTTTCTCGTTTGAAATCCATCTTCAATGACTGAAAGCAACCAATTCAGCTCTTTTAGAAATGTAAGCCATTTCAGCCTGTTCAATGAAAACAACCTGGCAGTCGAACGTGGTTTCTATGGTTTGTGGGTAGTTACATTTCATTTTTGACGAGATAGCTTTGATAACTAACTGTGCTATGTCTGCGGCACGTGTTCTAAGGTGCCTCGAACACATGATGAGGATGGGAGACTGGTGCAAAGGATGATGGAGGCGGAGGGGACTGGGCATAGGCCTAGAGGAAGCCCGAAGTTTGGGAGGATGGATAGCGTAAAGCAAGGTCTAGGGAGGAGAGCAGTGTGGAGGTGTCAAGAAAGCGTGCATTCAATACGCGTGAGCTTCGAATGATTGTGAATGATGAGTTTGAACGCAACTCTGATGAGCTTTACTCCCCGTGGCATTTTGTTATGACGCATCATGCTAAAGCTGTCGAGCCCTGCTGCTGTCACTGATCTCGGACCTCTTTTATGGCCCGAATGGTGTGTTGCGCACTCCTGTATGGCCCCTTTAGCGCTAAAAGGCTAATTTTTGGTATGTGTGTGAGTGCATGATGGGAGTGTGAGGAGCATCTTGCCGTCGTCCTTCCTTTGTCTATGGGATGCGGCCTTGCGTCTGTCGGTATCTTCATTACTGCTGTCCCGGCCCACGTGAGTTGGGATATTGGTTTTAAATTCACTTCCGTTCAAAACTTGAGCTTTTTCTTGGGAAGTGCTATTGGTGGTATCCGCGGAAAATTTCATTGCAGTTGGTCTGCTTCCCAATTAGATTTGCTGGCTGCTATGAGATCACACAATACGGCTGAATTTGATAACCAATAGATCGGCTGCTTCAAAATTTTGTATCGCAAACATATTTGATACATTTTGCTTGTAGTATCTCACACAGTCGCTCTAGAGGATTATCAGCTAGTCATAGACTTTCGATGCCCTAAGGACGTGGGTTTTACGCGGTTTTAACCCCGCCCTGGTCACTAAAAATTAAAAATCACACTGACCATTTCTTTGTGCTACAGCACCTAGCTACTCGTGATTTCTTTCGCTAACATTCTTTATTTCGTACTATCTCTGATATGCACGACACGTTTCTTGTTGTTGGAAGGCAATTGATGTTGCCTCTTGTGAGATTACCCGTCCTTTCAGTTGGTATTCTGTATTGTTATTACCTTCTCGCTCTTTCTCTTCACTTCATGCTGCGCAATTGTCGGATACACACTCCCTTCGTCTTCTTGATACAATCACCACTACTGTCGTCACTCCAACAGTCGCCTCTAACTGCTGTGGGGCTACTTCAATCTGAAGTAGAGCTCAGGGCCCTTGACTCCACCCTCCGCGACCGCAGCTACCTCACTGATAGCCCGCAGCCCACGCAGGCCGACCGAGTAGCGTACGACACCCTCTGCCAGCTGTACGGTTACTCGTGTCTGCAGCAACTTGAGATTGCTGACTATAAAAGCCCAAACACGGCCAATAAATCGAATTTACTTAACACGATACTGGCATTTGATGACGGTTGGAAGAGTTCGAATAGCCGACGAAACGTGGATGAACAGTTCAGAATAGAAGAATGTTCATTCTGCAGCAATTCACTTGATGGCAGCATCATTATTCGTTCAGAATCAACAAGGAGTACTTGCAACTGTGTTTGGGAGAAAATGAATGCAAGGAATGAAGAGAATATTCACCCCGCCAGTACAGGCTGTTTGGCAGTGCTAGCTGAACATCGTCTCGGAGTTACATTGACCAGCCACACAGACCAGTCAGAGGAGCAGGACGGGGGTGGCTCGTCACACCCACCTGTCCCCGACCTGTCCCTCCTGCTGGCGTCCCTGCCTCACGTGTCCCGGTGGTTGCGGCACGTGCAGAGCTTCAGTTCAGAGGAGCGCAGTGCCTGGCCGGGGTCAAGAGGCGGGACAGGCGGGATCTCCAGCTATACGGGCGGTCGCAAGGCTAAGGTGATAAAACTGTGCTAAAGACAATGAATTATACCAGTTGGCGCAGACTATAGCTAAACCCGCTATTTTGAGCCCGTCAGTGAATGTGGATCCGTTCACCAGGTGGCAGCACCAGCTAACCTGTTATATTGCTGCCTATCGCTTAGCTGTAGCCATGATACAACACGAAATTTATTGAACTCTTTCAAGGTATATTTACTACGATGCCAAAACTCGCTGTTAAGATTAATTAAAATATTAACAAACGGCTAGGTATGTGGTCCATCACCCAGAGGGTTCTTCAAATCGAATGAACCAAACCTCTGTTGCCTGCGCGTATTGGCGTAGTTTATTGTCTTTGGTGTAGCCTAGTGCTGATGTGCGTCTTAGGCAGCCGCATGCTGCTGCTGTCTTGAACATTAGTATAAATAACAGCATGGGTGTGCATTGCAAATACCGCGTGATAAATCGCCCTTATATAGGAGACAGCTGCAGGATGTGTACATAACCTGAACAAAATAATCAATTTAAGAGTAGATATCTCGTTGACGTTGAAAATCATAAGGAGGCTTTCCTGAATTAGAGGTCATTTATTCGATGTCTTGAGTCACTGTTTTGTTCAATCAAATTTACTGACAAACTTTCTTAGATGCAACGTGACTGTCGCTGCACAGCATCGACTGGATTTTTTTTATAAATTGCACGATTGCATTGAAGCCAACTAAACTGGTTTCAATGTCGGAACCGACACGTTGTTGTGACTGTAAATTTCCAACGACCCGATCATAATAAACGGCCTCTTGTCGACCACTTACTGCAACTTGATAACGTAGCCGTATGACGAAATGCCCAGATGTGCTGACACTATTTTTAGAAAATAATAAACCCTGCAGTTGCGTTCAGACCCTAGTTTGGATTGAAGCGTCTAGTTGAGTTCCGACCACAGTCTAGATTTATTCGTCCAGTCGAGTTCAGACCCAAGTCTGGAATTGATCGTCGGACAATTATTTTGCCTGAGTGGCATCAAGTGACATACCACTTCAACAGGAAGAATAGCCGTGACCAGGAATGATTAAAGGTCATTCGTATTCCAATATCCGGTGGACACAAAGTACGCCGAAATGCCGCTGATACCTGCATAGGATTTGAAAGTCTAAACCAATGTCCTGAACTGGACCTCAGGCAGTTCCAATAAGTTAAATATTAAAACGCACCTAGAAGATAAATAACTAAGCTAATTACTTGGGGAGAGAAATCTGTTACCAGGCTTTTATTTGAATAGTTACCTTGTTAGGTTGTTAGTTGATGTCATTTGGTATCAATTCGTACCTGCTCAAGTTAAACCACGTTTCGCTAGGTAACCGCGTATAAAAATGTTCATCAAGAATGGATTGTTACGGAATAAACTGCAGTTTTCCTACCATGTAACAGAATAATGAAATATGTAAGGATTTTCGTGAATCCACTTCTGTATGAACACCGTTTCTGAATTATGGCAACAAAATTTTAGCAGTCAAATAGGACCCACACTTGCCTCCGCCAAGCTAAAAAACGTCAGTGAAATGGTTCGGCTTTGCACCGCTACAGTTGTGTTTCCAACATACTCTCTGGATGATTTCTGCAACAGATTTTTTAAATTATTTGTCTTGTTTGAGAATATCATATGGCTTAGTTTATCGTTGTTTCTGAATTATTATGTCGCAATAATTCCTCGTTGTGCCATGCGTTTGCTTGTGAATGTCAGGTGTGTGCTACAACAAAATAGTGTGCTTTTGTGTACCGGTAGCTTTCTTCATCGGTATCTACAATAAATCTAACGCCCAAATTACATGTTTGCTAATATTTACACTAAATTTTAACCCATACATGCATGAATGTACAAATCGTTCTAATATGGGTCGACTGTGAGAATTCTGTCCTACGTCTGGCCTCTTCAGATGTATCGCAACTGATGTTAAGGACGAAAGACCGGAACAGAGAATGGACGCATCTAATGCCGTTACACAAGTCTTTGCCTCATCTACTGATCTGTAGACTAAGGCCCTCGGTGACTAACAGCAAGACGGTCCTTAAACTTTTGAATTACCTCTCACACACGTTCATCAACAGAGATAATTGATACAAACAAGTTATTGCTGAATTATTGCCGCTATTTTATCCCAGCCTAACGGCAAAAAGCACCTGTATGTTCCAGGGAGCTTGAGGTACGTGATGTTTTGCTTATCTTGACCTTACCGGCCCTTACCTAAATTAAGGGTCATGAGACCTTTTTGTTTTTTGGTCCCTCATCAGTACCTAGGGTCGTGAGAGAGCTGTGCGTGTTTTCTGCTGCAAAGCCCGACAGCACTTCAGTTACAAATGTCTTCAGTTCTGCACAACAATATTTTTGGAGCTCAGTACCAGAGACTTTTCAGAAACCTTACCACCCAGAAATCACAGTATAGGTCTTTCCAAGGTACCTTGCAGATACCACCTATCCCTCCACTCATATCATTGTAGGATGGCACCGTTGACACCTACAGAGTTTCCATAATGCCGGTCTGCTCTTCAAACAATCACGCACCATGATAAAAAGTAATTCCTAGACGGACGACAGATTAAGCGCAAGCAGTGCTAGAAAGCTCTGGTCGACTTGGGGAGGATCCTTCGCCTACCTTTGGGACGCTGACTTCCTCACGTAAAGGGAAACTGGGCTCAATAACCACAATTGCCATCCAATCATACTAACATGTGCCTGCGATGCAAATGCGCGCCCGACACTGTTAAGCACATCATGGCTTCAGGATCCTCGAATCTCACCTGACAGACACAGACACAGACATAAAATCATGTTGGAGTGCCCGCAGAATAATATCAACTTTCTCAAGTGAGTTGGCCTAGAATAAAGGCGTGCACTGGCTGAGAGCATCTCGCCATGAACATGTCTGAGAGCATCCGGCCTTACGGGCTGTGCCCTGTCTGTGACTCTTCAACCGCAGGTGGGGCAAAGGCTAAGAAACAACAGCTTTCACTGATGTACTGGTA
>SDVV010000063.1:0-44768 GCA_016164225.1 Gammarus roeselii | reverse complement strand
GCGCGCGGGTTTGCGCGCGGGTTTGCGCGCGGGTTTGCGCGCGGGTTTGCGCGCGCGTTTGCGCGCGCGTTTGCGCGCGCGTCTGCGCGCGCGTCTGCGCGCGCGTTTGCGCGCGCGTTTGCGCGTTTGCGCGCGCGTTTGCGCGCGTGTTTGCGCGCGTGTTTGTGCGCGTGTTTGCGCGCGTGTTTGTGCGCGTGTTTGTGCGCGTGTTTGTGTGTTTTTGTGTGTTTTTGTGTGTGTTTGTGTGTGTGTTTGTGTGTGTGTTTGTGTGCATGTATGCATGTATATATAGATGGTATTTTTTGTGAATTTGTGTGTGTTGTGATTGCTGTGTAAAAGTGTTTAGAGTCCACCACCGCCGCCGTTGTTGGGACGGTCGTGGTGGAGTGTTGTGTATCCAGGAAACATAGGTGTTTTGGAGTTATGTTCAAGTTTGGTTTTCTGGAGAAGGGCGATGTGATTGTTTGTGTAAGAAGTGTTAGTTTCATTTTTCTCGCTAATGCTATTGGTGTTTTGTTCATTTGCAGTATGTTAAGGTGTTTGGCATTATCTTAGGGTTGTTGTAGTGACCCAGAAGGTATGCATGGGGCCACAGGGTGTGAGGGTAGAAGTGATGGCGGGGTGGAAGTGGTGGCGGGGTGGATGTGAAACGTTGAGCCTGGGGTAAGATGGGTTATGCCCCGAGTCGAGGAGCCGCCGCCCACGAGGCCGCCGGATGTACAGGTGAGGGGCCACCCAGAAGGGTGGAAGTCAGGTGTTGGTGCGGGGGACGGTGTTATTGTTAAAATCTGTATTGATGTTAGTGTTGGGGTATGCACACTAGATCATTGTTTTGTGTAGTGTGTCCATGTCCTACATCTGCACTGGATCGCGCCAACTCGGCGTTCGTAAGGCCGTCTGCTGGTGGGACATGGGTATTCGCTAGGACCAGGGCTGAGTTCAATGTCACCGGCTTGGTGAACAAGGAGGGGAATGAACGGCGGTGGTTGTTCACTTCCCCTCAAGGAAGAAGTTTGATAGCAAAACTCTCCATTCTCTGCAATTCGCCATGAGCCTGGTATTTTTTTCAAATTATGACAATGTCGGAGCACGGTTTGCTACTGTAATGCAGCTGCCTTTGTTACATAAACATCTTCCTGAACATTATTCAATTTCTCACGTCATAAATGATCTTGGGCTAATTGTGTGTATGATATGTGACATAACTCTCAACCCGTTTTCACTATTATATGTTTTGTTATCTTGATTTCTCCCGTCACTCCCATTACGAGTTGTTGCAGAGCCTCTCTTTCATTACCATCTGCCTCCTTTGTTCCCCAGGGCCCAAACTTGAATAGCTATTCACCAAAAAAGAATCCATGCATCATGAAATGTACTCAGATGAATGTTTTAATTTATTTGGGAATCTGATGAAGCCAATAGTGTATGATGAATTTTCAAAACTTGAAATAAGCTTGTGAATTTTATCTTGATTGAGCTTATTGTCCGTGACAATCTGCCTCCTACGGTCCACAGGGCGTAATATGCGAACTGGAGAGCAGGTACGAACTGCGGTTAAGTAACGTGGTACACGACGGCGCTGGTGTTGCAGAGAAGTACAACAGCCACCAGAAGATGGCGCTTGGTGTGGTGCAGCGGCTGCTCATCGACTTGGGCGACCTTGCCCGCTATCGCTTCCACTACACTATTGTGCCTGGAGGCAATAGTCAATTCAGTTTGCCATACAGGTTTGTTGAGATAAAAAATATTCATGGAGAATTTTTCACTTCGTTTGCTGTAACTGGAGAGTCAATTGGTACCCACGAAGTGGAACAACCTGTGTTTCTACTATAATTTAGTTTGAACTGATCGAATGTTGTCTGACATGAACTTTGAGTAATTGTTTGCTTATTGATGTTTCGCCTATCAAAGACGATTGTGTGATGGTCATCTGCATGATTGGTACGCGATTGGTTCATGAATTCTGCTAATTAGACTGATATCTGGACGATTAGTTTTGAGCTTATCAATACGGCTAATAAGATGGTCATTGGACGATAGGTGTTTGGTCTATCAATACTGCTTATTAGATGGTCAATACTGCTATTTACATGGTCAGCTGGATGATCTGTGTTTGGCCTATCAATACTGCCAATTTAATGGTCTTCTGGATGATTGGTGTTTGGCTTTTCAATACTGCTATTTACATGGTCATCTGGATTATTGGTGTTTGGCCTATCAATACTGTTAATTAGATGGTCATTTGAATGATTGGTGTTTGGCTATTCAATACTGCTATTTACATGGTCATCTATATGATTGGTGTTTGGCCTATCAATACTGCTAATTAGATGGTCATCTGAATGATTAGTATTTGGCTTATCAATACTGATGTTTACATGGTCATCTGGTTGATTAGTGTTTAGCCTATCAATACTGCTACCCCCCCTAGGCATCTGTTAGGTTCACGGGCCGCACGGAGTCACGGCCCAACCGGGGGAGTGAACACCCTTATTTTCCTTCTGACTCCCCTCTTCTTCACCCTTTACTATCTCTTCTTTTCTCCCCTATCCTGATTTCCTTGACTTTTTATTTACCTCATTTGCATCTTATGTTTAGTTCAAATTACCTTAAACTTGTCTCAGACTCCTTCTTAACAAATCTCCTAATAGTCGTTGCACACAAACACACATACACACGCACGCACACACAGACACACACACTCAAACATTCACATACCGGTTCTAACTATTCTCCTTTCGGGTGGCAAATAACAGCCAAGTTGCGCTCCTTCTTTCATGCAACCTTTTTCTACGACTATTCCTTCTTCTTTCCATTCTTGCTGTTCTCATGCGTGAAATTCCTTACATCTAGTGTAGATCTCATGCATGGGATCCCCGTTTTCTGTCTCTTCTTCATCTTCCCCCTCAGCAGGTGTTGGAGCGCGTAGCCTGCACCTTAAGGACTACTGCGGATCCTTGAGGCTCCGAAGCAGGGTAGGTAGTGTGTTATGGTCTCAGCACGGGTCCCAGCACGGGGAGTGCTGAGACCATATGGTCTCAACACCTTAGAAGTTCTTGTACCTGCTGTGGCACCCGTACATACCATAGACGTTCGCCGCGTAAAGGACTTTGACTTTGCGCTGTAGTAAACCTTAACTTGAACATTGAAAAAGAAGAAAAACAAAGACTAATTTGATGCAGCACTGTTTGCTGGTTTGACATTCGGCGCCAGAAGGACGATGACTCCAGCGCGCTAGAAAGCATCGTCACTCTAATCTAATCTCAATACTGCTAATTCGATGTTCATCTGAATGATTAGTGTTTCGCAAATCAATATTGCTCTGCCACGAGCTCTCGATTGTGCTCGCCTGTTCTGAGGAAAGTTTCTCGTCGCAGATTTACTACAAAGGTGCCTCTTTGTCGTCTACATCCTGTCCTTACAGTAGTGCCTCTTTGTCATCTACTCATCTTCTTACAGATGTGCGCATGTGTACAGATGAGCAGCATCACAGAGATGCTGCTTTGTTATCTATCCATCATCTTATTACAGATGTGCGCCTGTGTCTACCCATTCTGTTCTTACGAAGGTGCCTCGTTCCCAGTTGTTGCAGCTTCTCTAAATATTCCCAATTTACAGGTGGTACCAGCTGGCCTCGCGAGTCTACCCTCGCAACGGTCGGCCTTTTCATCAGCTGGCAATACTCTCCGTAACGCAGGTGGGACTTATCAGGCTATTGGTACACATGTCCACTCTCTACACCTACAGATAGAGACACTAGGCCGAAATCCCCCAGCAAGGGGGTGGCCGACGGCCAGGCGCACCTCACACTCTCATACACTCATGGACCTTAGCCCTTTTGCACTGAAGGGTCCGGCCGGGAACCCCGAAACACACCCTCCGGGTCATGAGTGCGGTTTGAGGTCAGTGTCGGCAGCAGGGCCCGACAGCGTGACTGGTTTACCCCTGCCGCATCTTGATGACCGGGCATCTCTCGCCCACGACCATCCCGTCTCTCAACGATGTGACTAGGGCGGGAAAGCACATCAGAGCAGCGTCAAAACTCATCCCATCACAATCATTCTCCAATCACGCCTATTCAGTGCACGCTTCCTCGCAACCTCCACACTCAGGTCTCTCCTTCCTAACGCCTTCTTTGCACCATCCATCCACCCAAATTTCGGTCTCCCTCTAGGCCTACGTCCACTCGTCTCTGACTTCAACACCTTTTTCACCGATCTCCGTTCATGCATCCTCACCATGTGTCCGAAACATCTCAGAACACGCGAATCAACTCTGTCCTCTTACTTCTTCACCATCCCCGTTCTGATTCGAACCACGTCGTTTTGAACCTGTCTCTCAGCAACACTCCAGCCAGGCTCCTCAAACATTTCATCTCGAAAACATTCAACCTTCTTCTCTCTTCTGCTCTCAACACCCAAGTCTCGGCTCCGTACAGCACAGTTGGGACAACAATACCTTCATACAGCCCTCTCTTTGCTTCCATTCCTAACGTCCTGCAGCTCATAACGTTCTTCAGTGCACCCAACACTTTACACCCCTCCTTCATTCACGACTTCACCTCAGTTTCTACTAGTTCTGTCTTCTTCACATGAGATCCCAGATACTTAAAACACTGAACTTCTTCCAACAACTTTCAATTTAGGTAGACACTAATTTTGCTCGCATCGGCAGTCCTCGAGCATCTCACTACTTTACTTATACCCACTTTCACTCAAAGCTTCCTCCTCTTACACACTCTACCAAACTCAGACATTAGCCTACAGTACTTATTCTCTGAATCCGCCTCCAACGCCGTATCATCCGCAAATAGCAACTGGCTCAACTGCCAACTCCGTCCATTCGCTTCCAACAGTTCCAAGCCACGACCCAGCACACTCGCGTTCACCTCTCTAACCGCTCCTTCCATATGAAGATTGAACAGCCAAGGAGACATCACGCAGCCTTGTCTCACACCCACTTTCACTGTGAACCAATCACTCACCTCGCTTCCCACTCTGAAACATGCTCAGCTGCCAACATAGAAACCACCGCTTTCAATAGCTCGATACAAGCGCAACACCCTCCACAATACTTCCCGGTCAATCCTGTCGTATGCCTTTTCCAGATCCATGAAGGCCCAGAACACATCCTTTCTCTTTGCAAGGTACTTCTCACAGACCTGTCTCACTGCAAAAATCTGATCGGCACACCCTTTACCACTCCTAAAGCCTTGTTGGTCCTCTCCAATTGCGCAATCCGTATTTTCTCTAATTCTTTTGATCAGCACTCTGCCATACAACGTATCAACCACACACAACAAACTGATACCTCTTGAGTTGCAGCATTCATTTTTATCTCCTTGGCCTTTATACAGCGGGACAGTGTGCAGGCACTGCGCTACTCAATCTGTACTACGCTGCCACAAAACAGATGTTCAGTTGCCTCACCAACCATTCGACAATCGTTATTCCACCCTTTTTCAGGCACTCAGTCGCAACGCCATCAAAACCAGGGGCTTTCCTTGCTTTCATCACATCCACCGCCTCCTGCACTTCTTCCCTAGTAATGTCCGCAGCAATTTTCTCTCCAAATAACCGCATCCCGCACCACCACCCCCAGCAGTAATGTCAGCCTCTCTGTCATCCTCGATACTCAATAATTCATCAAAATACTCGGTTCACCTTTTCTGTACAACACCACTTTCCGTCTACAACTGACCGTTTTCATCTTTCACCGCCTCCTCCTTTCCGGTCTCTCTCTTTCTCACCCTGTTCTTCCCAGAACATCTTTTTGTTCTCCTCAAAATTCTGGCACAACCGTCTGCCCCACCTGGCATCAGCATCCTTTTTGGTTCTCTTCACAACGCGCTTTACCTCCTTCCTCTTCTCCTTGTAGTTGTCATAGGTTACCAACGATTTTGCCTGCAACCACTCCTCAAAAGCTCTTCTCTTCTGCGCCACCGCCAGTTTGACCTCCTCGTTCCACCACTCGCAGCCCTTCCGTCTGCACCCGCCCACACGTCGCACACCACACACTTTCCCGAACATCTCAACATCTCTGAACGTCTCCCATTCTTTCTCCACATCTTGCAGGTCCTGCCAGCTCACGTTGTCAAATTCCTCCCTCAACGCCCGCTGGATCTCCTTCGCGCTGCTTTCCTCATTTAGCTCACTCACTTACACAACCTCTCTTCCTCCTCCCATTTTTTGTGTTCCCCTTCCACCTGTGCTCCACTCTCAATCTTCCCTCCACCAGTAGATGGCCAGACACTCCTCCAACCTCTTCTCTCAACACACGCACATCCAACAGCCTCCGCATCACTCTCCTCGAAATCAGCACAAAATTCATCAGCGCTCTCTCCACCACTTCACCATGGGCCATCCTTACCCACGTGTAATTGTGGATATCTCGCTTCTTGAACAGGCTGTTTCCGACGACCAGTGGATATCTCGCTTCTTGAACAGGCTGTTCCCGACGACAAGCTCCTGCTCCATGCATAAGCCTGTGAGGTTTTCTCCACAGTCTTTCCTACCAGGAACGCCATACCTCCCTATCACATTATCCACTACTGCATCTCCCACTCTCGCATTAAGGTCGCCCAGTACAACCACATTGAATTGACTTCCAAAACACTCGCTCAGGTCTGTCCAGAATTGCTCCCTCTCTTTCTCACTCCTCTCGCTACCAGGTCCGTACGCACTCACAAATATCCAATTTTCTATCCCAAGCTTTACTTTCATCCACATAATTCTTGAGGACACCTCTTTCCTCTCAGTAACTCTACTAGTCAGTCGATCACTCGATAAAAACACACCTTCTCATGCACAACCTTCATCCACGCCTGACTTCCTCCCACTTACCACTCCAAACTCTCACTCGCCCTTACCCTTCAACTTAGTCTCACTCAGGGCCAACACGTCTAACTTTCTCCTCACAAACATCACCAATCTCTCGCCTCTTTGCTTCATTCGTGCTACAACTACGCACATTCAGCGACCCAAACAATAGGGTTCGGAGAGGCGTGAGCCTCTCTTCCCCCTGCTCGTCTTGCCGTCTTTTAGGAAAAATTTTTACTGGAGAGGATTCCTAGCCTCCTCGCCCCGCCCCCTATTGGTCGCCTCTTACGACATGCAGGGGTTGCGGCAGCAGTATTCTAAGCTTTGGGTACAGGGCTTCTCTTTTAGTCGCCTTCTACGACACGCAGGGGTTACGGTAACAGTATTCCAACACCCCCGCTGTGGGGTTAAACCACGCTATTGGGTTAAACCCCGCTATGGGGTTGAACCCCGCTATGGGGTTAAACCCAGCTATGGTGTTTGTAAAATCGACAATATTTTAAAGAATTTCACTCGAAAAAAGGAAAAAAAATGTTCCATGCATTTTCCGATGACTTGGCTGCACGAGCTGTGACTCTTACCGTGTCAGGCGAGTGGACTATGTTTTCTGCCGACCTCTTTCCTGCTGCCTTGGTGCACTCGTTGTCCATACTAGTGTTTTTCTCCTGCATTGCTAGTTTTCTTTGATGTGACCGCACACATCGTTTTATCTTCAGTAGGAGGGCGATATTTATCATATTTCTGCTCGTTTAAAGCTTCTTCTAAGCTACACATCAAATGTTTCGAGCCAGTACTTCCATCTAAATTCGGTAAGCGGTGGATGGAGTTCCGCGTCGTCATCTGCACTGTCATCTGCTGCAACACTTCCCTGCACTGCACATTCCATACCAACACCTTCCTGCACAACCCGCCCTAGGCATCTGTTAGGTTCATGGGCTGCACGGAGTCCGGCCCAACCGGGGAGATGAACACCCTTATTTCCCTTCAGATTCCCCTTTCCTTCCCCCTTCACTATCTCTTCTTTTCTCCCCCATCCTGATTTGCTTAACTTTTATTCACTTCATTTGCATCTTATGTTTAGTTCAAATTTCCTTAAACGTGTCTCAGACTTCTTCTTAACAACTCTCCTAATAGTCGTTGCAAACAAACATTCAAACAAACATACACACACACGCGCACCCACACACAGACACGCACACTGAAATATACACATACCGGTTTTAACTATTCTCCTTTCGGGTGGCAAATAACAGCCAAGTTGCGCTCTTTCTTTCATGCAACCTTTTTCTACAACTATTTCTTCTTCTTTCCATTCTTGTTGTTCCCATGCGTGAAATTCCCTACACCTATTGTAGATCTCATGCATGGGATCCCCGTTTACTATCTCTTCTTCATCTTCCCCCTCAGCAGGTGTTGGAGCGCGTAGCCCGGCACCTTAAGGACTACTGCGGATCCTTGGAGCTCTGAAGCAGGGTAGGTAGTGTGTTATTCCTCCTTACTGCCATCCGGGGAGTGCTGGGACCATATGGCCTCAGCATCTTAGTAGTTCCTGTACCTCCTGTGGCACCCGTACATACTATAGACGTTCGCCGCGTAAAGTACTTTGACTTTGCGCAGTAGTTAGCCTAACTGGAACATTAAAAGAAGAAAAACAAGGACTAACTTGATGCAGCACTGTTTGCTTAATCGACATTCGGCGCCAGAAGGACGATGGCTCCAGCGCGCTAGAAAGCCTCGTCACTCTAATCCTTCCTGCACAACAGCTTCCTCTCGGTAACTTTCAACAAGTTCCCAACCAAACTCTCCAGCACCAGTTACTTCATCATCACTTTCCCCATCCACTTGTTGCAACAAAGCCAGTATTTCATCTTGTGTTAGCTTCTTAGGCGCCATCTCAGAGAAACTCCTTTTACTTCCTGGACTGATGGGTTAGCAGTCAGCTTCTCAGCAGAGGTTGGGCTGCTCCCACTTGAACCTTCATTAGCTCCTCCATGGGCCTTTGCATCCTCCACTGAGTCGAGTATATCCAAAAAACATGGCTCATGCTTGATCGACATTTCATACCCCTGTTTAGTTCCTTCCTCCTTCTCTTAAATAAATATTTGTTCTAGAGGTTCATTTTTAATTGTAGAATTGTTGGGCAATAACATTTCAATGTTACTCATGTCATCACTTGATAATGTAATTGACTGCAGTTATTCTAGACGTCTCTCCAATCCTCCACTACTAAGTCCATGCCTTTTGGCAAAGGAGCAAGACGAGTGATTTGGTTCCAGGTGCAGCAAGAGAACGGGAGGGTTCAAGACCTTTGTAGTCAGGTGCACTGCGCACTGTCAACAAGTGGTCAGTCCTGCTTGGGTCCTACAGTAACTAGTTTTCACACAAGTCTCCAGTTATGATTATCATTTTATTGACCTTTAAAACGGCTGCTGTCCTAGCCTTTATGTAACTGTATCCTGTTGAAGAAATCATGCTAAATATTTGTTCTATTATTATGGGTCAGTTTTAGCAATTTCATTAATTCTCTCACAAGTTAGGTTGCTGCTCATTAGCTTAGATGTCACAATTTCAATTACTCAACCTGACGGATCCTTTAGTGTTTCTGAAAGTGAACTTTTGCCAAACACGTGAGTATTCCTTCATTCACATTAATTTCTTCTTGATCAAACAGTTGAAGTTCCCCCATTTATGTTATGGCTCAATTAGTTTATTATTGCCTCACCATAGTTTGTTGTTGCCTCACTATCGTTTGTTGTTGCATCATAGTCAATTGTTGCCTCATCATAGTCAATTATTGCCTTACCATAGTTTGTTGCTGCCTCACCAAGGTTTGTCGTTGCTTCACCATGTTAGGCAACTTTTTATCCACTTCCCGTTCAGAAGTTGGCAATGACTCATTTCGTCACTTATTGGGTATTTGACGTTAGACACCAGTAGAACATTGATTCTACTAATCTGATCTTATTCTCTTGCTGTTTTCAGAAGCGGCCGCTGGACGTGTTCTACTACTACGTGCGCTCTCTCGCAGCCGCCAACTCTTTCACCTCAGCCAAGGACTCGCTTACCCGCTTCTTTGCAGGCATACGCAACAAGGTTGGTCTTGTGTCTGGCGTCAGTATGATAGTTCAGTTGGGCACGTGTGCGCTCGGCAATACCTCAAGCCTTTTTCCTTTCAGACCCAAAAGGCCTTTAGTCGTTTATTGTGTCTGTCTCTTTGCTGCATCTCTGTACATAAAGTCGAAAGACCAAGGCTTTTTCTATTATACATCTAATTTCACGTTATATAGCTCAAATAAAAAAAGAATAACATGGGCTCCAAAGGTGTGCTTTAACATTACCAAGTTGAATTCCTTTCTCTTCACGCTTTCCTATACGAGAATGGTATTTCAAAATGATATAACTTTGCTGGTAACTCATGGATTTCAACGCGTTACGGTCAAAAGAAAGAGGACGCCACGCAGAGTTTCACCTCAACTTATCTAAGATTATTTTAATTTTTTTGAATTCCGAAACCAAACGTCTCCCAAATTGGACCTTGAGCTTTGCATTTGTTGTGTGAAGGCCATACATGAAGATGTACAGTAGCGATCAAAAATTCGTTTATGATTTGAAACTAAGTAAAATCTTCTATGTCCATTTTCCGCCTCATATTAAAACTTATCGGAAATTTGATTATCATTACCCATTAAGAAGCTTTGTCTACACATAGTAACATAAATAATTTCTATATGAAGTTAAATTCCACGTGGGAAAAGTCGAATTTGTTTTTCCGGTTACAGACTAACCATAAACGAATTTTTGTTCGCTACTGTACAACAGTTGTACGTGATGTGGTTGGGGTTGAGCTGCTCTGTATGAGGCTTTGCCTCATGATACAGCGCCACTTCAGATATAACAAAGGTGGAGGCATGGGAGGGCAACCATGATATGCAAAAATATCACTAGAATTTTTGGACCCGCTAACGTGATTAATTGATTGCAATTTCAATCAAACTTCTTAATATTGCAGTTGATGTAAGTTCCTGAAATCAGTTACCAGTTCTAAATACCGAGGCAACAATGCGTTTCAAACGCTTCAACATAATCTTGCTGAATTAGCGTGAGTCTCCTGACGGTGATGTCTATTTAAGGCTCATTACTGTTCATCCATTCAAAGGATTGGTACCTTACAAACAATCCGGGATCAACTTGATAAAGAAGAGTATATTCAAGAAAGAAATTATGCGAAAATCAATTTTGTGTCCATTTTACAAAAACAGACTATTATTTTTTGATCAGTAAACATCGGATGATGGGTGATGAATTTGTGCTTTTGTCTATGGAATCGTGTGTTATTGTTGCTAAGTTTGGCGTTAAAATGACGAGCGAAGAGCAAATGAACTACTAGTCTTCTATTTTGAGCTATTTTTATATTCTAACCTAGTTCACTAGAAAGCCTTGGCACTCTAATCTAATCTATGTTCCAACCTGTGTATATTAACTCGGTGCCAACCGTGCCAGTTTTGAACGACTTTTTCAAGTTTCCGCAATCATTGTAAATGTACTTATACTTTTATTTAGCTGGTAAATTCTATTATTATTCTTTCCTACCATTTTCACAAGCATTCAAGACTGGCATACATCAAATTAATTACACCAGTTGGTTACAGATAAATTTTCTTAATAGCCGGGTAAGCAACTAATATTTCCGCGTTGGTTCTCTATCTGATAGCCTTCGTGGATGCTCATAAACTTGATAGGCCCTCAGACCCTCAAAAATTTGGTTTTACAAATTCTTGGAAATGATCATAGTGTTCATGAACATCCCTCCTGAGTGAGTTAGAAATAGGACATTCTTTTTATTTTATTTTTTTCTCGATAAATTTAAGGAAAAATGTTACCAAAGGAACTAGATCATTTACGAATGAAGCATGCGGCCTGAAAATCGTCAACTGGCTTGTTTCTTTACATTCTATTTCTTCCCCCAGGCATCTGTTAGATTTGCTGACCGCACGTAGTCACGGATCGACCGGGGGAGTGAACACTCTAATTTCCCTTCAGACTCTCATCTTCTTCACCCTTCACCATTTCTGTTCTTACCCATCCTGAATTTACTCTACTTTCATTCACCATATTTGCATCGTATGTCTAGTTCAAATTTCCTTCAACTTATCCTAAATTCCCTTTTAATAAACTCTCCTGATTCTCATCGCACACACACACACACACACACGCGCGGTCCCACGGTGTCTGATGAATTGTTTATATATTGCTGCAATGGATTTGTTGTAGTGTCCGAAGGTCTGGGTTTGACTTTGGTGCTGATGATTTTTGTGTAAGGTTTGAACGTTGTTCCCATGTCATAAGCTATTTCAAGGACCGTAGTCGCGAGACTCTTGTGTATGGAAGTGTTGTTGAGTGTGACACGAGGATAGATGCGGTGTTAACTGTTACAGATACAGACACTAGGCCAAACCTCCCAGGAAAGGGGTGGTCGTCGGCAAGGCGCGCCTCATACTCCTCTCATATACTCTCAGTCACTCAACTTGGCCCTTTTGTACTAAAAGGTCCGGCCGGAAGACCCCGCAACACACACTAATGGTCATGGATGCGGTCCGAGGTCAGTGTCACAGTGACCGGGCCCGCCTCCTCATCCACGACTATCACGATTCTCAACGAGATGCCGAGGGCGGGAACTCACGTCAGGGCAGCGTCAAAAAAATTATCTTTTCACAACCATTCTATACTCAAGCCTATTCATTGCACGCTCTTTCGCTACCTCCACGCTCGCGTATTTCCTTTCGAACTCCTGCTTCACACCATCCATCCACCCAAATTTCGCTCTACCTCCAGGTCCACGTCCACACACCTGTTTTCATCACCCTTTCACCGATCTTCCTTCATCCATCCTCACCGTGTGCCCAAACCATCTCAGAACACGCGAATCTACTCTGTCCTCCAACTTCTTCACCATCCCCGTTCTAATTCGAACAACGTCGTTATAGATCCTGTCTCTTGATGTCACTCAAGTCATGTTTGTCAAACATTTCATTTCGAAAATGTTCAACCTTCATCTGCTTCCCTACTTCCTCATATAACTCTCTTTGATCTTGGAAACTGTTACTAGGTGCTAATAATGTGAGGGAGGTGTGCATCTGCAGTCTCCGGGTTATGGTGTTGTGTGATACTGGTGAGGTCATCAACGTGCAGCTGATGTAGGTGTTGGGTTGAGTTGGTGCAGTCAGGTCGTGAAAGGAGGCGTTCAAGAGAGACAACAAAAGGACTAGCTCTGTAGAGACACCATTGTGGAAGTGGCGTGTACGAGATGGTTTGTTACTGTAGATTATGTCTTTCAGAGAGTTCATCAGTCATCCACTTCTTGCAATTTGGATGGATACATGTGTTGAGTTACTTGTTTACGAGGACGGGACTATGAACTGTGCCGATGGCCTTACTTATGTCAATTGCACATACCAGGAGGGCGCGTTGGGCTGACTCGTTTTCGTGGCGGGTGTGGGTGAAGTTGGTAAGAAGTGGGGTTCTGGATTGTTGTGTAGAAAAAACCTGTAGATAGATACACAAAGCCGAATCCCCCCATAAGGGGGTGACGGACGGCAAAGCGCACCGCACTCCTCGAATGCCCTCACACGCAGACAAACTTAGCACTTTAATGCTGAAGGAACAGGCTATGACCTCGCAGCACACACATTGAGTGTGGTCCTAGATCAGTGTCAGCTGCAATGACCGACAGCGTTTACTGGTTTATCTCCTGTTGCGTCATAGTGACCGGGTTTTCCCCCAACCCACGTCCATCCCGTTTCTCAATGAGACTGCAAGAGCGGAAAGGCACATTAGCGCAGTGTCAACACTCATCCAGTAACAACAATTCTATACTCTCTGCTATCAATTGCACCCTCTCTCGTTACCTCCACACTTATGTCTCTCTTTCCTAACGCCTCATTTGGTCATTAATTTTGTTTGCAACCAGTCTCGCTGGTCGCTAGATCAGAGTGTCAAGGCTTCCTAGTGCACTGCACTCGTCGCTAACCTGCACTAGACGCGCTCATATGGACTAGTGTGATGACCCAATCAGAAACAATCACTCTTTCATCCATAAACACGGAAGAAGCTCTACTAGTACTCGTCAAGCATGACCATTAGTAAGTGATTCCTCATGTCTGATACTCTTCCTGCAATGGAACATTATAGCATAACGTGCTAACTATGCTGAGCTACCGAAATTAATTCAACGTTCAACCCAATGGTGGTTTGTCTCCAGGAAACCCCCCTGGAACTATACAAGCCATCCTCCCCAGTTGGTACAAGGTCCACTTCATCTTACCCACTGCCAACGCCCGACCGCGCATAGGCCTGGCTGCAATAGTAAATCACTCAGTCTCATGTACTCCAATCCCATTACAAACTTCTCAACAGGTACGGACTCACAGAGTCGGCCTGAGACTCCCTGTAACTATTTGTAACCTATACTATACATCTTTCAATGAACCCCTTTCATGCGCACGACCTGGTAACCTCGTTGGCCAACTTTTGACGCCTTACCTTGTTGTAGGTGACCTGAACACTAAATAATCTCTCTGATGAGGAGGCATAGCTTATGGACGTGGAGGACATGTGGAGACATTTCTCCTATCCTCTGATAATGCGCTCCTCAATACTGGAGAATCGACTCACTTTCATACACTGGCTGCCTCGTTATCGGACATAGACTTATACTTTTAGTCTCCAATCCTTTACAGGCCTTGCTTGGCATGTGCTGGAGGAGTCATGTGAAAGTGACCACTTCCCCACCACCATTACTACTTTCAATCCCGGAAATACCTCTCCCGCTCACCGATAGATTATGCGTAAAGCGCACTGACAATCGTGTACTGCTTCCCATTTCAGAAAATGCTCTGACGTGATGGTGGAATACTTTAATAATCGCCTCCTCTACGCTGTAGATCTCAACATCCCGGAATCAAGGGAACACCACCTAACATTGAAACAACAGGGTTTACTGGGCTTAGCGAAATAGCAGAACAACAACAACGGGAGCGTGCGTGCCACCGATGCCGGAGTACCTAAACAAGAACAGATAAAGTTACTCATAACTAAGCGAGAAACGCAAAATATCGAAAACTTACTTCATATCTCAAGACAAATCGCCCGCAGAGGCCCTAGGTTAGACAATGCGTTGTGTTAGTCTAGTCCAAAAGCCTTGACACTCTAATCTAGTCTAGTCCAGCCAGTGGCGGGAGATTTTTTTTTCTCTCGGGCACTTAACAAATGTAAGAGCAAAGCTAGATATCTGAATCTCATCAATGACTCTCCATTCACTTGCCGTTGTTTACGGATCTGCAGTCAAAACTACTTTGCGTATCACAACCGGCGCGTTCCGCTCCACCCCAATCGAATCCCTTAACATGCTCGCTAACGAACTTCCACTTCCGCTCCGGCGAGACAAAATTTTACTTCAATACTATTTTAAGACTAGAAGTCTAATCAACAACCCAGCAATCAGCCACATAACCAACATATCCGATAAGCGCTCTTTTACGGCTAAAAAAATGGATGCCCACCGTTTTCCCTACATGTGGACAACCTGCTGACCTCGCTAAACATCAATCGTAAAGCTATTGAGCCTTCAATTTCCTTCAAACTAACACACCAACATGGATGATCAACCCTCCACCGGTCAACCTAAACCTGCAAATGTACCCTAAAGCAACTACTCCAACTAACGCGTACTGGCAGGAATTCTTAAGACTACTCGAGGAAGAATATTTAGAGCACCGCCACATATACACTGACGGCTCCAAAACCGCGGACGGAGTGGGAGCCGCCGCTGTGTGCGGGGACACCCCACTAGAGGCCACCCTCCCACTAGAGGCCTCCGCGTTCTCTGCGGAGCTTCGCGCACTCGAACTAGCTATTTCTATTGCTAAAGCACATCGCTTCCCCAAATACGTCGTATTCTCAGACAGTCTGAGTGTCCTCACCCAGCTTAAAACACTGCACTACGAACACCCAGTTCTACGTAAAATGCAGCACGATCTCTTCGTGATGACCGAGACGGGTCAGGCAGTGGAATTCTGTTGGATGCCCCCCGGGCACGCGGTAATAAGAGGAAATAAACTTACGGACTCGCTTGCTAAACTGGCATCTACTCACCAAGAACAATTTTTCGCAATGCATTACCGGGACTGGTTCCCTATCATCAACTCCCATATTACATCCGGATGGGATGAAATGTGGCAACAGAGTGGACAAAAGATGCTTCCAGTCAAACCCTCAGTCGGAGAATGGGAAACAAAGTTCACCAACAGAAAAGACCAAGTGTTCACCAACCGCTTGTGCACGGGACACACGTGGTTAACTCGCAACCACCTGATGGATGTCGACATACGACCAAACGCACCACCTTGCCCCTGTTGCCACCAAGTGTCTATCAGCGTGAAACACTTACTGATGGATTGCAACGCACTCGCGGCAGCCCGATGAGCGTTCCTAAATCCCCCGTGCAACCTACAAAGCCTCCTCACGAACCCAACCTATCGTAAAAAGGCTCCCCCGCTCTCGGGGGAGCCTTTTTACGCTCATCGCTTTCGGAACGCTCATCGCTTTCGGAAAACACACCGGACTATACGAAGCTGTCTAAACCCCCAAACACCTGTGCAAGTAAGGTGGTCTCTCCACCCCATTACGCACAGAAATAACACATTTTACGAAGATACGCGTTAACTCTTTACTCTCTTGTACGCGCTAGCACGCGAATATGCCACAATTGAAATATGAACTGACTTCATCTTGACATGACGAATATTTTCGCACGCGAAGCCGTGTGAACTTACCTGAATCAACGACGGTCGCGCCCTTCGAGGGAGCCTATTATGACTCACATTGAGGTTCTGGTGGAAACGAGGCTCAAATCAAATCAAATCCACTAACTTCTGGAAAACTCCGGCAAAGACTGAATTCACATGTGGAGGACCCCGTCAATGACTCTGCATTCACCTCGAGAGAACGCGTCAATAACTGCATTCACTTGTCCAGAACCTCGTCAATGATTCTGCAGGTTGCATTCATCTGTGGAGAACCTCGTGAATGACTGCATTCACCTGTGGAGAATCTCGCCAATGACTCTGCATTCACCTTTGGAGAACCTCGTCAATGACTCTGCATTCGCCTTTGGAGAACCTCGTCAATGAGTCTGTATTCACCTGTGGAGAAACGCGCCAATGATTCTGAATTCACCTGCGGAGAACCTCGTCAATGACTGCATTCACCTGTGGAAAACCTCTTCGGTGACTTCAAGTATTGTTCCTGTATGCGCCAGCGTGCATGTGTATCTCTCTTGAAATGCCAAATAATTTGATTTCGATGAAATCGCTGTTTTCTCCCTAATTGGAGTGCAAACTTACAAGAATCGATGATCTTCGTGCCCCACAAGGGAGCTCGGATGACTTTTCTTGGCTCTGGTGGAGATAAGCCCGTAATCTTATTCTAAAAAAAAAAAATGCGAGAACTTTGTATCATTCATTAATGTTAACACACCCACGTTTAATGTGTTATTCCGCGTACGTAAAACGACTGAAAAATGCAATTCTCATCATCCCTAAGGGTTGGATGAGCGACCCATACCGACCCATAGGAAGTCTCGGAACTTTTTGCTGCACGTTACTTCTCCATTGGCTAGGACTCGGGATGTAGTCCAACTTTTTTTGGCACAAAACGTATCGCGGAATAAAATCATCTGGATTTATAAACAAACCTCCCCTTCGCTTTCAACGAACTAATCACTTTACGCGCCAAACCCTCTGCTCCCGGCGAGGAACTTATTTCCTATGAGATGCTCCACAACGTACATCGTACTTCATTTTCTTACCTATGTTGTATTTACAACACAGCCTGGTCTATCTACTCGTATTCCTAGTCGGAGGACAGGGAATATGGTTCTGTCTTTCCGAAACCTGGTAAATCATCTGGTGAAGTGTCCAGTTACCGCCCTAAAGCCCTTACCTTGTGTGCGGTGAAGGTTCTGGAGAAGATTGTGTATTCCCGAGTGCCCATACATCGGGAAGCAAACTCACTCTTCTCCCCAAAACAATTTGGTTTTAGAAAGATGCTGTCAACCCAGGAGGCACTACTACGCGTTGTGAGGAATATTCTAAGTGCCCTTAATCGCAAACGTGACACTGTTTTCGACTTTTTGACTTTCAGAAGGCATACGATACAACCTGGCGCCATGATATTTTCCGGGAAATATATCAGATGAGACTCCGTGGTCATTTTAGCATTATTCATTCAGAACTTCTTGCGGCGGAGAATATTCCAAGCCAAAATCGCCAATCACATTTTAAGTATTCAATCTCCAAACGAGGGGGTATCTCAAGGGAGCGTCCTCTCTTGCACTCTATTAGCAATTGCTGGCAGCTGGTGGCTGGTTTGACACTCGGTGCCAGGAGGACATTGACTCCAGTGCACTAGAAAGCCTTGGCACTAATTCAATCTTCCATTGCAGAGGATCACTGCTCCTATTGCGAATACTTCATTGACCTCCCGTACAAGTGTAGCGACTTGAGTGCCATTAGCTGAGACGCACCAGAAGACGGACGTTGACTTTTAGCACTAGTTGCTGGCTTGACGTCGGTGCTATAAAGACGTTGACTCCGGTGCAATAGGAAACGTTGTCAATCTAACAGTTTCTTCTTGCTTGGCTCTTGAAAAGTTTTAATGGAATAACGACCGCGTTCTGTTTTCCAGTACGAATCTCTGCAAGAAGAGTTGAAAGCGGTGACTCCTCCTCCGACCCATCAGCCCCTTCCCACCAAGAACGATATGGCTGGTCCTGGCAGTGGGGGAGGACACAGAGAGGTGTGGGTGCGGCCTGGGGGCGGAGCTACTAAGCGTCGCACCCACGCCCAAGAAGACGACTCCCAACAGCGTGAGCATGAGGAGGACCCTGTCACCAAGATACTACAGGCGCTGTCTCCTGATCAGGTGTGTCTATGGTGGCGCTATCGCTGCTCAGCGGCAAGCCATCTAGCGTTTCTTACTCTGTAAGGAGGATACAAATAAGATGAGTGACCGGGATATCAGCGCAATTGATTCCATCTCCTTCTAGTGCCGAACCTCAAATTGGAAACGACTGACATTATTAGTTATCATTGGTATTTGAATCGGATTGGGCTCGTAGTATGTAGCTATGGATGAAAGATCCGTGTGATAATGTAGCCTTTTTTTGTGAGGTTTCAGATGAGGTGTCCTAATGTTTAGTTTGGTTAATTTGCTTCCATTATTCAGTTTGATTTATTAGTTTAATTCAACGATCGTTTAGATGTTCAGCTAGATTTTTGTGCATGTACTCAGTTTGAGTCGCGATTCTTCAGCGACAACGCTCCGTTTGGACTCTGCATCTTACGAGTTCCTGTACATCCTGTGCACCCGTGCATACCTTTGACATTCGCCGCGTGAATTACGTTGACTTTACGCAGTAGTTAACCCAGACGCTCTATTCTAATGAAGAATTGTTCATAACTCGACGCAGCACTGGTTGCCGGTATGCCCTTTGGCGCCAGAAGGACGCGGAATTCAGCGCTTTGATTTCCGCTGGTCGCCTGCTGTTAACCAGAGACACCTCATGTTTCATTGAGTTTCCGCACTTGTTCGCCTTCCCTCATCGTTTTCTTGTCCCATAGCCGGATGAAGCAGTTCCTTATCTCCTGACGCCTCTCGTGTTTGATAAGGCTGCGGCCAGCTCGGCACGGTATCGTCTTCCTTCAATGTTTCCTTATCCCGCAGCTGATGAAACAGTTCCTGACGTGTTTCCTGCACTGCCACGGGCTGCTGTTCTCACGGGTGTCGCTCGAGGTGTTTCCCGAGAGCTGCGGCCGCGCCCTGCTGCTTTACGCCGCCATACTCCGCGTCCGACCGTTGCGGCTATCCGCAGTGCACCTGCAGCAAATACATGCTCTCAACATGTTCGCCGTCACCACGACACAGCTGCACGGTATGTGTTGTGAGAAGCACTTTTCGCTCTGGAACCTTTTTCTGAAACTTTCTACTTTCCATTCGGCAGTTCATTCACGCGATTCCGTACTCGGAGGGAAGATCACATGCATTGGACCTCCGTTTACTATCATTCATTTTTGACGAAAAAGGATTTAGACCCTGGAACCCTCTAAATCCTCTAATTGTTTCATAGCCGGCAATTACCATCGGTAAACGTAATAACGGTGGGTAGATGATGCACTTTCAGTTTGTTGTGATTAATTTGTGATACGTGACAGGCGTGGAATGAGATTAACAATGACCGCGCGCAAATTAAGACTCAAATGCGTATCGCATTGTATTGAATGACCAACCTTTCTACGGGAGAAAAAGGAGAACCGAGATATTTCAACAAATCAAAAACAATAGCCTATGGAGCAGATTGATAAGCTATATAGCTATTAGCAGAGAGGTAGAACAAGTGAACTGATATTGAAACGCGGGTAATAAAGCCCATGACCTCACACTTCTATCAAGATATTCGACAAAGAGTAACAATATAAACCTGAAATAGACAAACTAAGTCAATGTCCTGTAACGCTAACCTTCCTTTGTCCGGTTTGGAAATGATGTGATGTTTCAATTTATAAAGCTAACATCGTCCTACCCAAGATCACGGATGGGCCTGTCTTGTGTTATTCGATTCTCATGAACAATTTTTGCTGTGTTTAGGCACCGCTCTAAATCCGTTACTTCTGTAGCTACGTGCTAAAATCACCACTAGAGACGAGGTATGGCCAGCTAGTAGGTTTTCGTCACTCGTAAGAGAACACACATTATGGCACTTGAAATTAGGGCACCAGGACCTGAGACAACACTGACGCGTTGGAGCTGCGAGAGCAAACAAATGTAGCCTACACGGATCGGACCTTTTTAATGGCAACACTTCGAAAGGTTCGAGAAAGGGTAACAACTGTAACATGTTCGAGGGAAACCTGCTGAGTCGCTAACGGAAACAATTTAGTGTTGGTGGAAAACGCACAAAAAGAGACCTACACGAGGGTTCGTAGACACGATTAATCTAATGCAGTGAAAAGATCAAGATTTGCAGATTATATAACATGGGTTACCTAAATCGTACAAGACAGTGCATAAATTATGCGGTAAAGCGGAGGGCTATAACACCAATATCATCTTGTCTTGAGTATGGTAGAGCAGGTCTCGATTTATCCGTTGAGCGGTCATGGAGAGGAAATATTTTTAAGGTGCCACACGACACGTCGATTGGGATAGGCTTGGCTGTGCTGTAGCCTTAATAGACCGACTGGGCTCGAAAGGGGCCTTGATTTGTTGTAAGATATCTCGTGTTTAGTGGGATGCTTCGTGTCAGGGCATCTATCTTTTGACCAGATGGAAGGTGGTCTCTGGGGTGAGATACCTAGGCGCCGGTACTCATCAAGCACTGTAGTATGCATGTGTCAGCAACTTATCTAGGCAACCTTCCTCCTTAAGAAAGGGTGATGACCTCCAGTGCACTTCGGCAGACAGCCGGGCCGGCAAAGGCCTCTCACAAAGACTGATGGCATCACGGCCTTTCGCGGCAAAGTGTTAGCGTAATTTTAATAGTTATTTTACTTGGATTTTTTTTCGCCTACAGCTTCCAACCCCCCCTAAAGCTACTGGTTCACGGGTCGCACGGGGTCACGATCCAACCGGGGGGGGGGGGTTGGTGGTTGAGGGTGAACACCCCTATTTTCCTTTCGGACCCTTTCACTCTTCATTCTTCACTATCTCTCCTTCTCTACCCTTTCCTGGTTATGCTTTCACCTTGTTTACTCCTTTTACCTCGTTTGTTTTGTTGAAACTGCATTAACTTATCTCTCTTCTTCTCTTGACAACTTTCCCCTATATTTTTTTTAGCCTGTCTGTTGCTGTATATATTTATTATGTTAATTACTTTCTGTTTGATATTCCCCCTTTTTTTTGTAAGCCTTTCTCTTGCTTTATATTAATATTTCTTTTATTAATTACTTTCTGTTTGATATCCCCTCCTTTTTTTTTCATGTCTCCTCGAATCTACTCGCCAACTATCAAGGTGGCCATAGTAGCAAAGTTGACAACGGATAACGCTGTAAATGATATGACTGCATCAGGCCTCTGCGATGTGGTGGACCTGGGGGTGAGACAACCTTCAGCAAACCCGTTGCTGGGGTAGAGCTGTTGGAAGATCTTCCTTAACCGTCGGAATACTGTGTTATAGGGGAAACGAACCTCACATAGCTCAGAAGTGGTGCTCGTTGAAAGAGCCAGAAAACACTAGCTATATGCGCTCTGAGGTGGGCGTGGTCATGTTGAGGGGGCTCCTCGGAACTCTCATGAATTCTTTAATAGAAATTCAGCAACTGTTGACGACCCAGACTCCTCCATTGGACAACTCTGCTGAACAACGGCTATTACAACAACAACAACAACAATAACAACAGCAACGGTTATCGCAAGATAATGACCCATCAGCGTCACCATCTGGTGGACGCTCTTCAACACCGCCATCACCCGGCGGTCGCGCCCAAATAGTGAACGTAAACCCCCTCCATCCCAGGCTGCCTGATGGAGAGATTAGTCAACAGCAGCCTTCCTCCACTTCTGGTGGGGTGGACTTTCGAAACAAGACACACGAACGTAACGCGAGTGCGGTACATGCTGCTCCCGGATGGAAACCCGGGAGAAGCCGCCGCAATCGTGTACGACCCCATGACCGATACGTTGAAAAACAGAAAATACTTTGAAATCTTTTTCAAAATAAAAACTTCACTAATGTCTTCACCGTCAAGGCAATCTCGGGAGAGAACCTGTCCGATACTAATACTATACAAGCTAATCGACAACTCCGCGCTGCACTGGGGGGACCCCCGAAGCGTATCAATGAGCTAAAGAGTGGCTTCTCCTTGTAGAGGTGAAGGATGAGGAGCAAAGTAGGAACATTCAGAACCCAAAACAACTAAATAATATACCTGTAAAAGTTTATGAGCACCCTACTCTCAACACGATACAAGGAACTATATATTATAAAAACACCAAACCACTCCGACGACGATATTCTTACTGAACTCGCGGATCAGCAAGCCACCAAGATATACAGAGTGAAACGACGGCGAAGCAGAGTCGAGGAGTAAACTGGTGTCTAAATCCTCACATTCAAGCTCTGTTCTCTGCCTCCTGATGTCCACATTGGCTGGACACAGTGCTCGGTTCGAGAATACATCCCTAATCCCAGACGCTGCTACAACTGCCAAAAGTTTGGTCAGGGAAGTGATGCCTGCCGATTGAGGAACATAAAAAGTACATGCTTCCGCTGTGGTGAGGACGCACATGGCCACAATTGTGACCGACCTGCTGATTGCGCCAACTGTTCAGAGGACCATCCTGCGTCATCACGCGAATGCTCCTATTACAGACTCGAAAAGGAGTTACTCGCTGTTCAAGCTAGAGAACGCCTTTCCTACCTCGTCTGCGCCCTAAGGGGGAGCCTATCATGACTCACGTTGAGGCTCTGGTAGAAATGAGGCTCAAATCAAATCCTACCTCAAAGCCAAGAGACAAGTAACCGCAAAATTTATCCGCTCGCTTGCTAGCTTTGCTGCAGTGACAGCGGGAACACCTGTAACCAGGCTTCCTTCTAACCTACAACACGATGCCCTTCACCCTCCTTGAAATCGAGGAAGCCCACGACGACAGTCATTTGCACTGTCCGGAAACTCGGAAATTCCGTTGGAGATACCTTCCTTCACTCTCGTCTCGTCCATCACTTGCTGATCGATGTGCAATGGGAGTCCCAGACCTGAATCTGAACGACGACCTGCCTTTATTGGAGGCAGCACCACATAAAGAAACGCTGCCACCTCAACGCGCTTCTCACCAGCCACTCATGACGACAACTCGGGACCCGTCACCAACGTTCAAACCCGCCTTACTCTAAACCCAACCAAGATTGCCCTTGGTAACCGCGCAGCCTAGCCAGATTACTGCTCAACTCAGATGTCATTCTGGTGCCTTTATTAGGGCACCAAATGCCCCTTCGCCTCTGCCTCGATTAGCCGCTCCGGATTATAATCCCAAGGGAAATGCGCCGAACACAGTATTGAGTGATACTCACCCTACCTCATCATCGCCTCAGGTCGGAGAAACTCGCTTGCCGCTTACCAGCGCTAAGCGCACTAGACCTTGAATTTTTTCGAACCTAAACCACAATGTCTGATACCCTCGTCCTTCAATGGAACATTAGAGGATACCGTGCTTACTATACTGAACTACTGATCCAATGGTAGTTTGTCTGAAGGGAACTCTCCTGGAGCTGTACAAACCATCTTTTCCCAGTGGGTATAAAGCCCACTTCACCTCGCCCACTGCCGATGCTCGACCGGGCACTGGCCTGGCTACAAAGGTAAATCAAGCAATCACATGCACTTCAATCCCTCTAGAAACAACTCAGCAAACTCAGGCCCACAGAGTGGGCCTCAAATGTCCCGTTACTATTTGTAACCTATATATTTCCCCAAATGAACTAATTTCCTGTGCACTTCTTACTAACCTGGTTGGTCAACTTCCTGCGTCGTACCTCCTTGTAGGTGACTTAGATGCTAAACACCCCCTCTGAGGGGGAGGGGGGGAGGGGGAGACACAGCTGATGGACGTGGAGGGCACGTTGAAGCATTCTTTCTGTCTTCTGATATTGCGCTCCTTAATACTGGAGATCCGACGCACTTCCATACCCAGACAGCCTCGTTATCGGCTATTGACTTATCCTTCTGCTGCCCAAACCTCTCCGCAGACCTTGCCTGGCAAGTGCTGGAGGAGCCCTACGGGAGTGACCACTTCACAATCACCATCACTACTTTCCATCCTGAAGATACTTCTACCGCTCGCCGATACATAATGCGTGGCCAACTGGCAATCGTTCACCGCTTATACAACAACACCTCTCCCACCTCAGGATATATCCTGTGACAAGATGGTAGAAAACTTTAATTGTTCCCTCCTTCAAGCTGCAGATCGCAGCATCCCTCTAACCAAGGGAATACCACGTAAAATTAGGGCACCCTGGTGGGGTGACCTGTGTGAAATAGCAAAACGGCAGAGGAAGCGTGCTTTCAATCGATACCGGCGCACCAAAGTAGTAGCAGATAAAATTACGTTTAGACGAGAAACTGCAAAAGCACGAAACACATACTTCCTATCTAGGAAAGAATCGTGGCAAAACTTCGTATCGTCCAATAATGTGAACATACCTATGTCCAAAGTGTGGTCCTGCATAAGAAAATGGATGGGAAGTACTGTTCTCACCCCCCTCCAACCCTATGGATGATGAGAACGACCAACACCGATCCGCAAGAAGTCTCTGAACTCTTTGCAACACATTACTCCTCCGTCAGCTCGGATTCTGGGTACAGCCCGGCTTTCCGTATCACAGAGCGTACTGCAGAACAAAATGATCTGGACTTCTCCATAAACTCCCTTATACCTTACAATGAACCTATCACGGTACGCGAAATTCTTGATGCAATTCGCACCTCCAACCCTTCTGCTCCTGGTGAAGATCAAATCTTCTTCCGGATTCTTCGGCACCTACATCCCTCTGCACTCTCCTACTTGTGTCTTATTTACAACTCAGTCTGGTCTACCCACTCCTATCCCGATCGGTGGAGGGAGGCAGTGGTTCTGTTTTTCCCAAAACCTGGTAAGCCTACCGATGAATTGACCAGCTACCGCCCTATAGCTCTCACCTCGTGTGTAGCGAAGGTTCTGGAGAAGATTGTGAATGACTGACTGACTCGGCACCTAGAAGCGAACTCACTCCTCTCTCATTACAATTCGGATTTCGAAAGATGCTACCAGCGCAGGACTCATTATTACGCGTTGTGACTGATATCCAAGGGGCCTTGGACGCAAGCAACACACTGCTTGCGTTTTATTTTACCTTGAGAAGGCATATGATACAACATGGCGTTATGGCATCCTCAGAGAGATTCACCAGATGGGACTTCGGGGTCACTTAGCACTTTTTATCCGGAACCTCCTCCGGCGGAGTCATCCGGGCCGAAATCGTCAATCACCTTTCGGACACACATACCCAAGATGAGGGGGTCCCCAAGGAAGCGTCTTTTTGTATACTCTATTCGCGATTACCATTAATGTGATCACGGGGGTGATCCCTCCCTCCGTAAATGGGTCACTGTATGTTGACGACTTGATGATATACGCATCGGTGCCAGTTGTGTCCCAACTCCACGTAAACTACAGAGTGCAACTGCGCAGGTGGTTGCCTGGACAGAATCTCGAGGCTTTAAAATCTCTTGTAGCAAAACATGTGCACTTCATATCCATCGGTCTCGCACACACACGGAACCAGACCTCAGACTTTATGTAGAAACGATCCCTTTCATACCTAGAGTTCGCTGTCTAGGACTAATATTCGACCAGAAGCTAATCTGGAAGTACCACGTGCAGCAGTTCAAGATAGACTGCTTACAGCGATTTGTCATTCTTCGGATCGTATCGCACTTCACCTGGGGTGCAGATAGAAAAACGTCATCACGCCTTTACCGCGCTATCATCCGGTCCAAACTGGACTAAGGGAGCGTGGTCTATGGCTCCGCAAAACCAAATATGCTCAAGACGCTGGAACCAGTTCACAATGCCGCCCTTCGTGCTTGTACTGTAGCTTTCCGCTCCTCCCCTATTGTCTGTCTTCTTTGTGAAACTGGTGAGCCTAGTCTTGACCTGCGACGAGAACAAATTGACCTCCAATTTTATTGCCATGTTCTTGCTCACCCCACCTCCCCTACGTGTACCACAATCCGACAGCATCACCCCTATCTTGCTCCTTCTTCGAGTTTCTCAAAACGCATCGAACTCCTTACTGCTGAGCTTTGATTACCACACATTATGGTGGACCCTCTCCCACGAGATGCTATTCCCATCTGGCGTTTACCGGAAAATATGCTCTGCCCTCACTATTTTACTGGCCGAAAGGCAGATGTTGCACCCCAAAATCTTCGAGCTATTTTAATAGCCCATGCGGAGACTTATCACGCTGATAGCTTACATATCTTCACTGATGGATCGAAGGACGGCGATGCAGTGGGCTGTGCAGCGGTGCTCCCCGGGCGCGTCATCTCTAGGAAACTTCCGCCATCAGCGTCAGTTTTCACTGCTGAACTCACAGTCATTGCCGATGCCCTCTTGACGGCTGATACTCTTCCTGATGCCAATATCTTATTCTTCAGTGATTCGCTCAGTGCGTTTTAAACCCTGGAGATTTTCAACAATTGCCACCCTGTCGTTTCAGCTATCTTGCGCTGGCTTGTGCGATTGTCCTCAAGAAATAAGAACGTTCGTTTGTGCTGGGTTTTGGGCCACTGTGGGGTGGTGGGCAACGAGTGGGCGGGCGAAGCGGCGCGAAGAGCTGCAACGGCGCCTGACCCTGCAGAACAGCGTCCACTCCCATACAAAGACATTTACCCAGCGATTAAAAGAGCTATGCGAAATAAATGGAACATGGAATGGCCTGATGTTCATATAAGAAATAAATTGCGTACTATTAAAGACACACCCATACCCTGGGTCTCATCAAGCAACCAATCTCGACGGACTGAGGTAACTCTATGCCGATTGAGAATTGGACATAGCAGACTCACGCACAGACACCTAATGGAGGCGTCGCCACCTCCTTACTGCATGGACTGTCTAGTCCCTCTTACAATAGCCCATGTCATGGCAGAGTGCCCCACATTGACGAAATGTGGACGGACGTACTTCCCCAGGAGCCGGTTCCTGGACCTTACTAATATATTCCGCTTAATGCTTACTGAGTTCCCTCGGAGACAATTCAGTGCGAAACCACTTCTCAGCTACCTTCAAGAAACCGGCCGCCTAACTGAAATCTGATCTGTTGTGAATTGATCATACTCTATCTTACTTACCGATAAACTCCTACTTTCCGGAGGACCACCGTTTTCGAGAGGTGCTCACTTTGAGTAGGACTTATTTGTGACCTCTCCCTTTATCCCTATAAACAGTAGTGGCCTAAGCATGCCGTGAGTCGAAACAATTCCGGAGACTGAGGATTATTTGTCGATGACTTGATGCAGCGCTGGCTGCTGGTTTTACGTTTGGTGCCAAAAGGACATTGACTCCAGTGCACTAGAAAGCCTTGACATTCTAATAAATTGATTACAGCTTCCAAATCTCAAATTTTTTCAAAATTCTTCTGCAGGTAGGTGGCAAATCTTTCTACTAGTATTTTTAAATTTTTTATGATTCAACAGGTTTTCTTTGTTTCATCTTTTCAGGTAAGTGATGCGAGGATCCTCCAGGTCGATTCATAAAAGTATCGTAGCATTTTCGATAATTTTCCACGTGGTTTTATAAAGGTATAGCGGCCTTCAGTATCATTGAGCGCTAATCATCGACTCCATATCGGCCTGATCAGGGACTGAATAACGCTGTTGATGAAAAAACTTCTCTTTGAGATTGATTATCTGCAATAACTTTTTTAGAAAAATGGATTAGGGATTTTGTTTCTACTCCTTCTCTTCATGCGCTGACGTTTTTACCCTATTCTCATATTTCATTGTGGATATGATTTTTTTTTCTAATGGTTGGTGTAAAACAACAAGTTTTTCGACACAGCAAAATTTCACATGCAATGTCGTTGGACGTGCACAAAGACTGTGCGCCCTCTGTGGCAGGGGGTATGAATACTGCTATTGTATCCCTTGCGTGTTGTAGCAGCGGATAAATGGGGACTGCAAGGGGACTGGGAATACTTTCTTCTGTATATTTCTTCTTCGAAAACGGTGAGACGAGCGGGAAGAGGAGAGGCTCTTGCATCTCCAAACCTTTCTGCTAGGCTCGTTAAATGTGCGTAGTTGTAGTACAGATGCAGCGAAGCGGGGTGTGATTGGTGAGATGTTTGTGAGAAAGATGTTTGATGTTTTGGCACTGAGTGAGACGAAGTTGAATGGTATAGGCGAATGTCAGTTTGTTGCGGTAAGTAGAAGTCGGGCGTAAAGGAAGGTTGGGTACAATAAAAATGTGATGTTATTGAGTGCTAGGCTGACTATCAGCATTACGAATTGAAAAAAGGGGTCCGCTAGATTGATGTGGGTGAAGGTTATGTTGATTATCAACGTTACAGAGGAAAGGAGGGGTCCGCTAGATTGATATGGGTGCAGGTTAGGTTGACTATCAGCGTTACGGAGTGGAAACAAGGGTTAGCCAGATTGATGTAGGTGAAGGGTAAGTTTGATACAGAAAGATAGGCGTTTGTACCTGCTACCGGACCAAAGCAAGAAGATTGAGGAGGGGTAGAGATAACTCGCTGTGCAGTGGAGGATAGAGCGCTGTCGGATTTTGTGATTATTGCAAGGAGAGCGGGAAGATGAAAAGAGGTAACGAAGGTGAGGGAACTGAATGTGGCAAGCAGAGCTGAGCGAGTTCTAGCATGCTTCGAATTAGGAACTCAACAGTGTGAGAGGGCAAGGCCTGGGTAATGTTGAGGAAGAATGGGATACGTTCAGAGAGGCGTTGAAATGTATGAGAAATGTGTGTGGGCGGGTGTAAGAGAAAGGATTGCTTACCAGGGTTGAAACAATGGGGTTAAAATGACGGGTTCAGAAGAAAACAGCCTCTGAGGAATGGTTGCATGCGTGGTCGATGAAGTAGTTGCCACCTATGACAACAACAGAGAAAAACAAAAGAGGTGAAGCCTCTTTTGTACAAAAATTTTGGGGAGAACATGACGATGCTCTGAGTTAGAATGGGAGAGACGGAGAAGGAGGAGGTGGTGTAAAATGTATTGGGCCTGTTATTATTGAAGAGTAGGGATCTTGGAAAGAGGTGGGCTGAGTATCTTGCAATATTGAGTGTTGTAAGAGAGTGGTAGGAGGTGCACGTATTAAATTTGTGCCAGGAGACAAAATTCTGTGAGAAATGTTTTTTAGAGCCCCTCATTAGGATGTGTTCTGGGGCCCTCATTAATCTTAAAACGGCCTATGATGGCGACTCTTGAGAGGTGTATTGGAGGGTGTTGCGTTTGTATGTAGTGGTTGGTTTTGTTGAGACCGGTCCAGAGTTTCTACGCTGGCAGCAGAGCATATGTCCGAGTAGGTTGTTATAAGGTAAATGCTTGGTTCCCAGTGACAGTGGGAATGAGACAAGGTTGCGTATGTCTTCCTGGCTGTTGAATCTCTACATGGATGGAGTGGTCGAGAAGGTGAGCGCGTGTGTGTTTGAGTTTCCATTTAGGAGTGAATGGGCAGAGCTGGCAGTCCAGTCAATTGCCAGTCCAGCTGCTGGCCAGTTCGCAGTGAATGGGCAGAACTGGCAGTCCAGTCAATTGCCAGTCCAGCTGCTGGCCAGTTCGCAGTGAATGGGCAGAGCTGTCAGTCCAGTCAATTGCCAGTCCAACTGCTGGCCAGTTCGCAGTGAATGGGCAGAGCTGTCAGTCCCGTCAATTGCCAGTCCAGCTGCTGGCCAGTTCGCAGTGAATGGGCAGAGCTGTCAGTCCAGTCAATTGCCAGTCCAGCTGCTGGCCAGTTCGCAGTGAATGGGCAGAACTGTCAGTCCAGTCAATTGCCAGTCCAGCTGCTGACCAGTTCGCAGTGAATGGGCAGAGCTGGCAGTCCAGTCAATTGCCAGTCCAGCTGCTGGCCAGTTCGCAGTGAATGGGCAGAGCTGGCAGTCCAGTCAATTGCCAGTCCAGCTGCTGGCCAGTTCGCAGTGAATGGGCAGAGCTGGCAGTCCAGTCAATTGCCAGTCCAGCTGCTGGCCAGTTCGTAGTTTGTTGGCATGTGCCAAAGAAGGAAGGCGCTAGTTAATGTGGGTGAAGAGTAGCGTAATGAGATGTTGGAAGAAGGGTTCAATCGGAATCAGATTTCGCTTGCAAGTACCTGGACTCTCATGTGGAGAAGACTGGACAAGTGGGAACTGTGTTGAAATCTAGAGTGAAGGAAGGGTGTAAAGTGTTGGGTGCACTGTACGGTGTCATGAGCTGTAGGACATTCCCAACTGTGATCTACGAAGCGGAGATGTCATAGGGGGAGAGCGGGATCAAAATAAGGTTGAATGTTTTCGAGATGATATGTTAGGGAGGTATGACTGCAGTGATACGGATTGATAGGATAAATAATTACGTTGATCGAATTAGAACGGGGATGGTGAGGATGTTAGAGGACAGAGTAGATTGTCATGTTCTGAGATGATTCGGGCGCGTGGTGAGGATGAATGATTGGAGATTGATGGTATGGGTGATGGGGCCTAGGCTTGAAAAAAAATATGGAAATTTGGGAGGATGGATATCGTGAAGCAGGCTCTTGGGAGGAGTAACATCAGTGCAGAGGTAGTAAGTGGGCGTGCTATGGATTGGCGTGAGTGGAAAATGGTTGAGTTTGGACAAGGCTCGGATGCGCTTTCCCACCCTTGGCGTCTCGTTGAGAAAAGAGATGAGCTTGGTTGGGGAACGGCTCGGCAATCAAGAAGCAGCAGGGGTAAACCGGAGAAAGCTGTCGGACTCTGCTGCTGACACTGATCTCGATTTTACTCCTGGCCCGAATTGTGTGTCGCTTGGTCCTGGTCGGACTCTTTAGCGCTAAATAATATATTTTGATATGTGTGTGAGTACATGAGAGGAGTATGATGTGAGTCTTAACGTCGGCTGACCAACCACTGGCCACAAATCTAGCAGCTGTTAGGTGAAAGGAATTCTACAGTCAACAGGATGGTGCTCCTACAGGATGGTGCTCCTGCAGGATGGTGCTCCTGCAGGATGGTGCTCCTGCAGGATGGTGCTCCTGCAGGATGGTGCTCCTGCAGGATGGTGCTCCTGCAGGATGGTGCTCCTGCAGGATACCTTTATCATGGCACTTGCTCGGATTAGCCATCTCAACCTTCTCAAGGTGTGAGTGCCCTCACTTGGCTCAAAACTCTGCATTCTTCACATCCTGTTCTATTCTCTTTACAATTTCCGAGTGAAGCAAAGCGGTTGATTTTTGCTGGATCCCGGGTCACGCGGGAATACCGCCCTCGCTTAGCTGGCATCCACCCATCAAGAATAACTTAGGGTCATATACTACTGAGATTCCCCATCACCAACTCCAGTATAACATTCGATTGAACGATATGTGGCAACAAAACCGACAGAAAATGCTTGCACTCAAACCCTCAGTTGGAGAATGGGAAACCAAGTTTCCCAGCAGCAGAGGCCGAATATTTCATCAACCGCCTGTCCACAGGATACATGTAGATAACTTGCAACCATCTGCTGGCCGCAAACATGGGACCGTTCACGCCACCATGTTCTTGGTGCCACCAAGTGGCAACCAGCGTGAAACGTTTACTGATGAAGTGCAACGCACTCGATGACTCTTCTCAAATCTCTCTTTTACTCTACAAAGCCTAGATACTCACTGATCTAACCTACCTGAAAAGGCTAATCGCTGTATCTAAATATTCCGGCCTGTACGGAGCGTGTGTAAAAGTAAGTAGCGGTGCAGGCGGGGTGATTCTTCCACCCCATAAGGTGCTTTGGTATATTAATGATAGAGCAAAGAAACGAGGATCTGTTTTTATTGCAACGTATAAATATTTTAGTTTTTTGTTAAAGTGTTGCTCCTGAATGCACTGACGTGCATTTAAATCACAATTAAATAATTACATTTCGATTAGATTATTGTTTCCGCACTCACTAATGCAGCGCGAACTTATCCGTAATAATGATTTTGCGCCTTACGCGGGAGCTTTCCAAGTCGAGCCTGAGCTCCGGTGGAGACGAACCCATTAAACGCTTTTAGCTCCGGTGGAGATTGACCCATTAAACGCTTCTGACCATTAAATTATCGCATGCCCACGGCATACGTGTATCTAGATAATTGATTGGTTCGCGCTCAGTAGGTGAAGCTCGGTGAAAATCTTAACATTGTGTGCGTTTATTTTTTGCGGCCGTTCTTTTGAAGGAACGCACTTGATTTTGTATTCGTATATTCGAATGCGCATTTAGACTTCGAAGAAAATGCTGCTGTTTCCTTCTAGCGAGTAGTAAACTTGCTTGTATTGTTGAATGCCATCGTTAACTACTGTGCCGGTATCTGAACTGTTGGCGGTTGTCCTCCCTTGAACGGTTCCGTAACTGGAACAAAACGATTTTAGGGTTTAATACCTGTCAAATTACATCTGAGTTACTGTAATTTTAGCTCGCATCACTCGATGCCAACTGTTTGAGGCTCTACAAGGCTCTCTTGTGAAGTCACGTGTTGCCCGTGACTCAACAGTGCACTATCGACGCGCTGTGATGCAGCGACCAAGAACATGAGGCTCGTGTTCATGGTCGATGCTGCCGCGTCTCTTGAAAGGGACACTCTAATCTAATCTCATGTAAGGGCGTCGGAGGACGTCAACAGAATCCTGTTGCCAGTCGAGCAATACTCTTTGCTCCTGGCGCTGTTCAGAATGCCCGCGTTTGGACGTGCACAAATATAGGAAACTTTCTATTACGACGCTTTGACCGTTTCGCTGCATGGGCGCTAGACAATCCCTGGTAGTGTCACTTGGCGCTCCTCACGGCGCCTCTGTAATGTCCGACCCCTAGAAGAGTGTTGCAAGTCGTAGTGGTCCCTCTAACCTCGTTTGATCAATTGAGGTGCGGTTGCGCTCTCTCTGTTGTGTGGTAACAGCTGTTCTGTTATTCCCGTCATTACAGAGCAACTAAATGCGGCCCCTCGCAAAAAGTGTCGCCATTTCGGTGATGGTGTGGTTATTTGTTGGGAGGTTGGCGTCGTCGTGTCGTCCTGCCCGGGTACCGGTCCTGGCGCACTGCGTGCAGCAATGCTGCCCTTCCTGCGTGTGCACTGCAACCAAAATAAGGCCGGCTATTCCATCTGCACCGAAAAAAAGGCGCGCATTCCTGCTGCCCCGATATAAGGGCGGGCATTCTTGCTGCCCCGAAATAAGAGCGCGCATTCCTGCTGCCCCGATATAAGGGCGGGTATTCCTGCTGCCCCGATATAAGGCCTGGCAATCCTGCTGCCCCGAAAAAAGGGCACGCATTCCTGCTGCCCCGAAACAAGGGCGCGCATTCCTGCTGCCCCGATATGAGGGCGGGTATTCCTGCTGCCCCGATTTAAGGCCTGGCAATCCTGCTGCCCCGAAAAAAGGGCACGCATTCCTGCTGCCCTGAAACAAGGGTGCGCATTTCTGCTGCCCCGATATAAGGGCGGGCATTCCTGCTGCCCCGATATAAGGCCTGGCATTCCTGCTGCCCCGATATAAGGCCTGGCAATCCTGCTGCCCCGAAAAAATGGCGGGCATTCCTGCTGCCCCGAAAAAAGGGCTCGCATTCCTGCTGCCCCGAAACAAGGGCGGACATTCCTGCTGCCCCGAATTGAGGTCGGGTATCTCTGCTGCTATCGTCAAGGAGCTGAACTTGATTAGTACTGAATACTCATTTCAATTGATTTTTAAACATTTTCTATTCACTACCAACGCCATGAACAGAGCATTGGATATATCCAGAGCCTGGCTAGGTCGCCCATAGCCCGCTGCCTACCCTTGCATGCCCTGCTTGCCGGTGCAGGCGTATGATACGACGTAGGACATATCCAAAGCCTGGCTAGGTCCGCCCATAGCCCGCTGCCTACCCTTGCATGCCCTGCTTGCCGGTGCAGGCGTATGATACGACGTAGGACATATCCAGAGCCTGGCTAGGTCCGCCCATAGCCCGCTGCCTACCCTTGCATGCCCTGCTTGCCGGTGCAGGCGTATGATACGCTTACGGGTGCAGACGTTGTTCTTCTTGTAGTTGCCACTGTAGTGAAATTGTGACAGCATGGAAAAATAGAAGGAATGCGATGGATGAGTTTTAAACATGAAGCAGCGAGTTTCAACCTATTTTATGATTTATGTCTGTAATGCGAGAATAATACGGTGATCAAGACAACACGCCGTGCGTGGCCGTTGCAGGTGCTCATAAGCAGAACTCAAACGTGACCGTTGGTGGTGCTCATAAACAAAACTCATACGTGGCCGTAGTTGGTGCTCATAAACAGAACTCAAACGTGGCCGTTGCTGGTGCTCATAAACAGAACTCAAACGTGGCCGTTGTTGGTGCTCATAAACAGAACTCAAACATGGCCGTTGCTGGTGCTCATAAACAGAGCTCAAACGTGGCCGTTGCTGGTGCTCATAAACAGAACTCAAACGTGGCCGTTGCTGGTGCTCATAAACAGAACTCAAACGTGGCCGTTACTGGTGCTCATGAACAGAACTCAAACTGTTCTGTTCTGTTGATATCAGAGCACAGTTTATTTAGGGTCGTGCGCTCTATTCCTCATGCAACCTTTTTTCTCATATTCTTCACATTTTTTGTATTATTGCTCATATTAGTGTTTACATCACGCTACAATTCCCGTTCTATTCAGGACTATACAGTTATTGGTCAGTATAAAATTAGAATATTTTTTTATTCACAAATAATGAACATTAGCTAACACTATAAGATCAGACGCAAACATGGGCATTGTTAAGGATTAGTGTCATCATTTCGAACTCCCAAATTATGACCTGTTGCTTTGTACGATGGAGCACAAAAAGTCTAGCTTTAACTTGAACTGTTTTTAGGTGTAGATGTTGTCAACCGTAGGTAGGTATTCAGTAGCTACTGCTCATGTTGGGGAGTCGTAACTTAGGTCAGACTCATACTGCTCATGTTAGGGACTCGTTACTTTAGTCAGACTCCTACTGCTCATGTTGGGACTCGTTACTTAGGTAAGACTCCTACTGCTCATGTTGGGGACTCGTTACTTAGGTAAGACTCCTACTGCTAATGTTGGGGACTCGTTACTTAGGTAAGACTCCTACTGCTCATGTTGGGGACTCGTTACTTAGGTGAGACTCCTACTGTTCATGTTGAGGACTCGTTACTTAAGTAAGACTCCTACTGCTCATGTTGGGGACTCGTTACTTATGTAAGACTCATAATATTCAATGGAACTGCTAAAGATCAAAATTAGCATAGGCGTTATTTATGTTGCGAGTGAAAAGGTCAGCGTAGAAGGTGCCTCATCAGAAATACTTGGCGTAATAATGGCCGTCAGGCGTACGGTTCTTCTGTGAAGTGGGAATAATTACGATAAATTCTGGGACCGGTGTTGTACACTATTTCGATAAAAAATAGAATGCAGGGAAGCGAAGAAGCTTGTTTGAATGTGTGAACTCATCTCGTTTAGCTATCCACCTTGTGTGTTCGTCTGTCCGTCGTAGCGCTCTTTCGAGACTGTGTTCCCAGGGCTAAGGCTTCATCAGTAACTCATGGATTTCGACAATTCATTGGCCACACGAAAGAACAAGGCATATGCAGAGCTACTCGTCAAATTCCAGCTTCGAACTTCGCCCTATCAAGACTTGGGGTGGATGGATGATTATTCATGTTATGGATCATTAACACTTTATTTTAGTATTTTAGTATTTCTTCTTTCTTGGGTTCTATTATTATATTTATCTCTGCTCTTTTTTCATGGTGATAAATTTTGCATTGGTTATATATCGAGGCTGGTTGAGGCAAGGTGACTCAGAGGATTGGGGGATACTCGTGGGACTCTGACCCGGGGTTTTGGGAACCCGGGGGACTTGGGAGACCAGGAGGATTTGGGGGGACCCACTTGGACCCTTCTGGGGCCCTTTGGGACACCCTTGAGACCCGTTTGGGACCCCCTTGAGAAACATTGAGACCCTCTTGAGAAACTTTGAGACCCTCATGAGGCCCTTCTGAACCCTGGAGCCTCTGCTGCCCCCCTCCCCACGCTGCGAAACCCATACACAGGAAAATGTATGTATGTGAAATGCTTGTGTAGAAAAATTAGTTTTACGGTCCACAGGATTGCTGACGCAAAGGGGGAGAGCCGCGTCGAGGCTAGTCGAGGTGCGTCTAGATCAGTTGAAACATGTCGAGACAAATTGAGTTAGGCGCGACGAGTCGAGACTGGGCGAAATGAGTCGAGACAAGCCGAGATAGCCGAGACGAAGGGACTCGAGGGACCTGGGTTACCCTCCGGGACACATCAGGCTCTTTTTGGACCCGAGAAAACCTCTGCCCCCCCACCCTATCCTCCTAAACAACAAGTGTTATGTCAATATTCTAAGCAGTTATTTCAGCCCACGATGAACCTGCCCTTTTTTTCCTGCACACGATCCACAATTAATAAAGTAATGCTAGTGTACTTGTGCGAAAGTTCCTGTTTTTAAATTTGTGAACAAGTGTTTTTCCAGTCCGTGCTCACTCGCGCGTGCGTAGACCATATGCAATTTCTGTTGTTGACCTTTACGTCGTAACTTTTAACCTCGCGGTCGAAGTTGATCTGATCCATCCATAAGCCTTGTACCAATTTCGACGATACTCTCTGGGCGCACTTGCGTACATATTACTCGTGAGGTTCTGAGGGGTTGGAGGCGGGGATTCTTTTCGTAGTCTTTTTCTTACCTGAATAAATAAATTGTACTTAGAATGAACTAAACCGCGTAGCTGTGAACATTGTGTTACTTTGCTGTCTGAGCTCACTTTGTTCGTGTAGCCGTGAACCTTGTACTAATCTCGACGATGCAACCTGTGCGCACTAGCGTGCATACATATTACTCTTGAAGTTTTAAATGATTAAAAGCGTAGATCCTTTTCGTCGAAACATTTTTCTTGTGCGCATAGCGTGCGTCTGACACGACTGAATTTTTCAAATTGTTCTAACTTAACCAACGTGGTTTTTCACGCATGCCGATGCGTGCGAGCCTTCTGGAATCCATGATCGTCGAGCCCTACGGGAGAGCCTGTTATGACTCACATTGAGGCTCCGGTGGAAATGAGGCTTATATGTAATCAACCCATCGAGACTTGCATTTCATTATTTTGTGGTGCAAATTAAATATCTGTTCCATACACAGAGTTCCACGTCGATGTGTTACCATAACCACCGGCTGGATATTCGTCGCGACCGAAACTTTGTGTGAGACGCCCGTCGGGAAAGTTTGTTCCTTGATTTCAAACTTCAATCCCAATCAACGTGAATAATGCCGTTGATGTATGTATGCAATTTGTTACAAGTAATACGATGCTGGAAGGCATGACCTTTCCGCTGCGGCGGACGATGTCTGGTGTCATAGTGCCGTTCTCCGCCCTACCTGGTCAAACAACAGACATCACATTTATTGCTCACGATTTTGGTAGAAACTTCATAGGAAGACGGGCCCCGTGCTTTTTTAAATATATTGGTATTTCATTTGTAACAGCCAATCCTGTTCTTCCTGCGCAAAGTTTCTGTCTACCGTATCATTAACACCTGATTTGATCATCTATCCACCATATCATCAGCACCTGATTCTTTACCCTCCAAGAGAGGACATATCGGTTGCGGTATAATCGCTGATGTATCTTTTTGCGAGCGTGGATCACAATGATGAGTTAAGAGTTGGCAGTAACGAAAGGGTCGACAAACTTGCTGCGCAGCGCAGCTTTTTGCGCCCCCGTCTCTGGGATCGAAGTTTCTTTGGTAATTGATGGCGTACTCCCCAGCCCCCGTAGCCCGAGGAAATGCTTTCACCGGGTCGTCAGGCATCGATGACATTTCCCCCTCCCCCCCTGCTGTTGTCAGCGCCCCGATCTCCAATAACACTTCAATGTCTGTTGTTTTGCCTGATTGTCTACGGCTACCCGCTGTGACAAGTCATTTATGGATTGACCTACCATCTTCGTGTTTATAACTTTTCTCATTTCATTTGTTTGAAGAAATTATGTAATATTATTCTTTTGTGTATTGTTATCATCAGCCCACGTTACTTCACATTGGTTTAATTTTGGTCACCCCTTCAATTATCGAGGTGTTTGTCTTGAAGCGGTCCCCAGCGGTCAGTACGCCCGTCTCTTAGCAACAATCCTCGATGCTGTTGCCGGTTGCCGGTGTTTTTATCTCGTCAAGCACGCGAAGCACTTCCTCTCTCTGCTGTTGCTGTCAGTGGCACCTTTGCACACGATTCTCTTGGTTTGGTTAGTGTAGCTGAGTGAGGAAGGGGACGTTGTGATTGACCTCTTCGGACAACAACGCAGGGGTGCTGTCGTCCCAATCTCCTCCCCCTCACCGTCCCGTTCATCATGGCGCGTCCGGGGTTAATCATCGTGAGCATCTTCTTGGTCACTCTGAACTCTCATCGACTTCGTTTGGACGGACGCCCACACTGCCGAACCTATCTCCAAACAATAACACATGTTGGGGTAGATTGGTCTGCCTGAGCAGACGACAAAGGTAGACACAGCATTGAACAGATCGGGTTGACTCTTAGGTATCAGTCTCTGCCGACCACCAAAGCGCTGGCTCTCTCCTGTTGGGAAGCGGTAACAAATCCACAACATAACAACAACAACAACCTAATGAGTCTCCCTAAACTCTATTCCCCGAAGGTCGACCCCGCCTCGAGCCTACTGGGTCACCCCTTATTCTAAATATAATCTAGTCCCCGAATTCCATTCGACGAATGTCGACCCCGCCTTGCACCTACTAGGTCTCTCCAAACTTCCATCGAAGGAGGTTCCCCTGCCACGCATACACCTAGAGGTTTTTCTCGAATGCTCCTCGTCGGAGTTCGTCTTGCCCTATTACACACCTACTGTGATCCCCCAAACCCCTCGATGCTGCACCCCTACTGTGTCTTCCCGAACTCCGGTCGATGGAGTTCACCCCCGCCACGCACCTACTGGATTTCCGAAAATCATTTTAATTTTATCCAAAATCGAGCCTTGAACTTTTTCTTTGAAGTGTTGCTCATCACACCTCAAATACGAAGAAGTTATTATAATGCCACGTGGCCATGTGTTTTCAATTTATCTTATATTACACATAAATCTTCATTATCATGTTCACTATTTGAATTAAAGTAAAAGAAAGTTCAATTGAATTCGTCGCAGCTCATCGCTAGTGGGCCGCCGGTTATTATTATATGCAACAAATTATAAATTACAATATTAAAATTAATGATCAACAAATAACGTATTTTTAGAGGTAAGAATCATGAAATGCCTGGCGTTGGGAAATCAATAATAAATGAGGTTGAACAATCACCAATACCTGTGGTTGGGACAATTATGAATACACAAGGTTGGGGAAGAAATCGCGGATACATGGGGTAAGGAAATTCTGAGAACATGGGAATGGGAAATTAACATATTGCGTTAACATATTGTACAGATGGCTCTAACAAAAAAATATGAATAAAGAACAAACGAATAGACGACATAAATTATACATAAATTATTTACATAATACTGAATATCAGCGCTTCATGACCGCTAGGAAATGATTCAATTATTGACAATCGCAATAATTCAATACTGGAGTACAAAAGTGGGATGAATGGGCTTCTGGTATAGAAGATAATGCACAATATAAGTTTAGGTGACAATGATAATCATCAAAAATGGTACGGTGATTGGTAAATATAGTCCAAAGAATTATAAACACATAGCAACAAATTATAAATTACAATATTCCAATCAATGATAACAGCCCGGCAATCAGCCACATCACCAACAAATCCGACGCGGCTATATTTGCCCACCGTTTTCCCTACGTGTAGACAACCTGCTGACCTCGCTGAACATCAATCGCAAAGCTATTAAGCCTTCATTCTCCTACCGAGACCGCCCAACGGGGGACTCTGCATTAACTTCGCGTTGGGACTCCGGTGGAACATGGAAGCAACAACTACTACTACTCTCCTACCGAATTCTTCAAATTGAAACACCAACATCGATGATCAACCCACCACCGGTCAACCTAGACCTGCAAGTGTATCTTAAAGCAACTACTCCAACCAACGCGTACCGGCAGGAATTCCTAAGACTTCTTGAGGAGGAATACTTAGAGCACCGCCACATATTCATTGACGGCTCCAAAACCGCGGACGGAGTGGGAGCCGCCGCTGTGTGCGGGGACATCCCACTCTCAGCCACCCTCCCACTAAAGGCTTCCGTGTTCTCTACGGAGCTCCACGCACTCAAACTAGCCATCTCTATTGCAAAAACAGATCGCTTCCCCAAATACGTTGTATTCTCAGACAGTCTGAGTCTCCTAACCCAGCTTAAAACACTGCACTACGAACATTCTGTTCTACGTAAAATGCAGCACGATCGCTTTGTGTTGTCCGAGACGGATCAGGCAGTTGAATTTTGCTGGTTCCCCGGACACGCGGTAATAAGAGGAAACAAACTTGCCGACTCGCTGGCTAAACTGGCATCTACTCACCAAGAACAATTTTTTGCAATACATTACCGGGACTGACTCCCTATCATCAACTCCCATATAACATCCCGATGGGATGAAATGTGACAACAGAGTGGACGAAAAATGCTTTCAGTCAAACCCTCAGTCGGAGAATGGGAAACAAAGTTCACCAACAGAAAACACCAAGTATTCATTAACCGCTTGTGCACGGGACACACGTGGATGACTCACAACCACATGATGGATGTCGACACAGTACCAAACGCGCCACCTTGCCCCTGTTGCCACCAAGTGGCTATCAGCGTGAAACACTTACTGATGGATTGCAACGCACTCCCGGCAGCCCGATGAGCGTTCATAAATCCCCCGTGCAACCTACAATGCCTACACACTGACCACACCTACCGGAAAAAGTTTATCGCTTTCGGGAAATACGCCGGACTATACGAAGCTGTCTAAACCCCAAACACCTGTACAAGTGAGGCGGCCTCTCCACCCCATTACGCACAGAGATAACAATACATTTACGAAGATACGCGGGAACTCTTTACTCGCTTTTACGCGCTAGTAGTACGCGAATATACCACAATTGAAATATGTACATGGTTTCATCTTGACAAGACTAATATTTTCACACGCTAGGCTGTGCAAACTTACCTGAATCAATGAATCACGGTGAGGCTCCGGTGGAAATGGACTCAAATCAAATCTATAATCAATGATGAACATAAAACGTCTATTCTGAGGTAAGAATCAGGAAAGCCTGGCGTTGGGAAATCAATAATAAATGAGGTTGTCCAATCATGAATACATGCGGATATATTGCATCTATTTATTAAGATGGTTCATCTATTACCGCAACACCATCTTCAGACATGACGAAGCGTGTAAACCAAGCTGCTGACTGACTGAACAAGACACTTCCAGGCATAGAGGTTTGGTGAGAGGTCCATCTTCAACACGAGTTCTGCTCACTAAGGCTGACATCAGAACTACGGCGGTGATGGGCCTCTTAATCTAATCTTCACGCCGTTAAATGCATTGTTCAGTTTGTTGGTCGCTTGGTTTACGCGCTTCATGCTGTTTCTTTTCCCAAGACATCATGAAAAGTCGAGAAGTCAATTGTATTATGCTCAGATACTTGGAAATCATTAAGACTTGAAATTATTCCAGTATTGACGTCTAAAGTACACTGACGACACATTTTTAATCTCCCATAACAATACATTTATTGTTATGGGAGATGACAAGTTACAAATATTACTTTGAAGTAGGTGTATTTACTTGAACAATCAAGATAGTAAGTGCAGTATGATTTAGATTTTTATTCATGCATATCATTGTTGCTGAAGAGTTTGAAGATTGTCACAGTAGTTGCAGAGTCTTCACCGTTGCTTGTTCGGAATGATGGCATTGCTCGTATCGCCATAGGAATGAAACATTGCATCACATTTCCCCGAATAAAGGTAATTTATTGGAAATTCATCCTACTGCCATAGTTGATAAAAGCAATGAGGATATGTGCAAATTGTTATGTATTAGGCCCCGTTTTCAATAGTATTCTTCTAGTTCATCCATCGCTGTCGAAGGATGTCGTTCAAGAAGAACTCGTTTTCTGAGCCCTCAAACCCCTTTTGGTCAGTTTTGATGGTTGGCCCCGCCCGAGGGCTGTCCGATCGCCTGTGCCCACTTCAACACGGATTCCGTGTGCCCCATTTTTCTGTGTGTGTGTGTGTGGAGGGGGGGTGGTGTTGTGCGCCCACTTCAACGCTCGAGCGCACACCTGGAGGTGTGCGCTGGCGCATTTTTTTGTGTGTGATGTGCCTCACCCTTTCTTTGGATCGGTGGGTCCTTTTAGTTGGATGGTTGGGCAACACTTGTTGTGAACCCACCCCCCCTCATTTCGTTGGAGGCGGAAGGGTGAGTAAAGCTGTGTGCTCCTTTTTCTCGAGTGAGGGGAGAGAAGGGAGAGGATGGGACACAAACACCGTGTGCCCTCGTTTACCGAAAGAGGGGGGAAGGGGAGGTGGTGTACGTGTAGTAGTGGCGGCGAAAGCACGCCGGGCACTTCCTCTCCAGAAACCCTTGAGATGCCTTCTCCAACCAGGAAGTGGCCAGCTGCCGTCATCGTGGTTATGATGCATAGACTCTTGCTTTGGTTGCTAAGCTGAGAAAAAATACATGATCATAGGCAATTGATTTTTGGGACAACTTTGTTCCACGTGTGTGTATCTTACAATAAAAATGTGTATCACTGTGAAACATATTTCGCTGTGAAACATATTTATATGGTCATCGAAGTTGTGTCAAAACCGAGACACCTACTCAGTGTAACTTTTAATCCTCTTGTTACCTATATTGATTGTTAAGGAGGTGTCCGATAGAACTGGTAACAGCGCCACTACAGCCAGGGTGATGTGGTTATTGAGCATGATGGTGGCAAAAGCTCGTGATTACTGGCAATTTGTTATTAGAATGAAGCTTAGCAGCACACGACAGGTGGCTCACTCTTGGAAGGCATGTCTGCTGCTTCACTCGAGTCGTAATCTGAGTTGGGGGTGTTTGTCGCTGGAAGCACTCAGCATGGGTTGCGTGCACTAGTTTGTGCCCGAAATGTCCCCGATGGTTGGCAGTGTTACTGTCTCTGTTTAGAGTGGAATGAAAAGATTTTAGTTACAGCTATTTTCTAGTGTCTTCGGCGATTCAAAACAGTCTATAATTAGATTACCATAGATATGTTGTTGTCTTCAGAACAGCTCATGCTGACGAAGACTTGGCACGTTTTATCTCTGTAGTCTGATATTTCTGTAATCTATTTCTGTAATGAAGATATTTCTGTAATTAACTTGTCATCATACCTAAATAAACGATGAACCTTTATAACTATTTATATGCATTTATATTGCGTTCCAACGCTGTATGATATCAGGCTTGTTGCGCTTGCTTGCTGCATTGTTGCTAGATGGCGTAAAGTTCTTACTTATCCTCCATGATAGATATGCCCGTCTCAATCGGATGATTTATGTAATTGTCTCGCTGGGCCTCTTGTCACACTACTTAGGGCTGTGTTTCTGGGTGGCGCCACATAACCGGTCCTGGTTAAGCAAGGATCAGACATTTATGATGAAATTACCGACAGAACCTTTGAAATTGATGTTGAGATATATTTATTTCTAATATTTTTATTATGTAGTTTTTATCATGGCTATTATTTTTTATGCGAATTGGAAATGTTTGGAATATTATCAAGACGTATTTTTTTGGCTTCTCACTCTGTTGTGGCTCTTCGTACTATTGCGACTCTTTGTGTTGTTGTGGCTCCTCGTCCTGTAACGGCTCCTCGCCCTGTTGCGGCTCCTTCCGCTGTTGCGGCTTCTCTCGCTGTTGCGGCTTCTCTCGCTGTTGCGGCTTCTCTCGCTGTTGCGGCTTCTCTCGCTGTTGCGGCTTCTCTCGCTGTTGCGGCTTCTCGCTGTTGCGGCTTCTCTCGCTGTTGCGGCTTCTCTCGCTGTTGCGGCTTCTCTCGCTGTTGCGGCTTCTCTCGCTGTTGCGGCTTCTCTCGCTGTTGCGGCTTCTCTCGCTGTTGCGGCTCCTCCCCCTGTTTGCGGTTCCTCCCTTTGTTACGGCTCGCTCAGTTGGAGCTTAACACCCTTTTGCGCCTCCTCGCCTTGTTGCG